>JADBJO010005086.1:98870-103870 GCA_016801955.1 Conus betulinus | reverse complement strand
TTGAGATACTCCATGTTGGTCTGATATCGTTTTGGGTGTTGCTTTTTTGTTTGTTTGTTGTTGATGTTTTGGTCCTCCAACCCCATCTTTCTACACCCACCCCCTCCTGCAATCCTTCTCTTTTTCTTTTCTTTTTTCTCTTCTTTTTTTTGTAAGTGGGTCCTCCGTCGCCCTATTTTTTTCCCCATTTTTTTTTTTTTTTTTTAAAAATTTTATTTTTATCAATTCTCATTCACCACGCAAATCTGTATGCCTATTAACCGATGAAACATTCTCGGGTGATCTTTAAAATCTCAGTGTTTCACACCCAGCGTCTGGCTGTATTACTGTGTCAATGTTTGGCGTTGCTTTTTGTTTCTCATTGTGTCTTTGTTGGTACCATTCTAGCTGTTGTTGTTACATTGTTTCCATCCGCAGTTTTCTGACAGCTTTTCATCATACAACGGTGCCACGCTCACGACTCAGTACAGGACAATGTTGCACATTACACTACAGAGCTGTGTCCTACAACTTGATACAGCAGTGCCGTTGCACATTACACTACAGAGCCGTGTACTACAACTTGATATACAACAGTGCCAGACAATGAAACGCAGCATACAATCAATGAACATTTTAACAATACAGTACTGTATATCAGTTTCTATTCAGTACAAAGCAGTACAATCCAGTTAGTACCGGGCAATAATACAACATAGCACAATAATCTGTCTGTCTGTCAATCTGTCAATCTGTCTGTCTGTCTATACACATACATACATACATAGAGAGAGAGAGAGGAGAGAGGGAGGGAGGGAGGGAGGAGGAAGGGAGGGAAGAATAGATAGATAAAACAGCAAGGAAAGAACCTGTTGCCCCTATGCCGTGAAAGGCACGCAACTCCCAAACTCAACCGAGTGCTGCCAGCGGTACCCTTTCATATAACACCCATGCAAGCAGGAGACACACTGAGCAAATCTCCCCGTCCCACTGTCACTCTAAGGGAGGAGGAAAATCTGTCTTTTTTTTTCAGTTGATTATTTTCACTGGAAAAGCCTCCCAATCTTCCCTAAGACAGACATCACCCTCACTCCCTTCCCCTTCCCTCCCCATCTCCCGTAATAGACTAATCCCGCAGGGGGGAAAAAAATCAGGGGAAGACAATGCCTGTCTACCCATTTCAAACAGAGTTACCTGTTCTCAATTTATGGGACAGCCAAACAGATCTAGAGAGTCAAATATCTAATTGTAAACGCACGCCAAGATAACGGTCGGGGTATCGACTGTCTGCAATATACATTCACTCCCGCTTTACACACCCGTGTTTTGGCCCTTTCCCTCTCTCACTATAGGGCAACATTCATTTGGGCGTGCCGACCAGCTGCGACTGTCCCATGGAAAACGGCGGGGGTCATTCTCGTCGAACGCGAGCTCTCATACAGATTACCTCCCTTGCAGATTTCCGAAGTCATCTATTATCTCCGTGGGAGGATCATTATCATTTCTTTTTTTTTTTTTTTTTTTTTTTTTTTTTTTTTCTTTTTTTGAAAGATGATGCTTTCAAAAAGATGCCGGATGGATCGATTTAACCAAAGTTAGTGGAAACAAGTACATTTGGAGTGAATCGCATACAACGGGCAGATCTGGTTGGAATTAACGGATTCAGATTCCTTTCGAAATTTTGACAACATTCCAACTGTGCATGAAAAGTGTGTTTATTGTCTACGAACTGATAAGTCTGTGTAACTATATTTAATAGAATGTTAAAACTTTCTAGCGATACGAACGATATTTCGTATTCTCCAATCAAAACAGAAACAGAAAAAAAAAAAAAAAAAAGCAAAGAAAAAAAAGGAAAAAAAGAAAAGAAAAAGAAGAAATACATGGGAAGTAACTTTAGTCGCGGTACCCTTGGGTACACATGATTTACTCATACACAGACTTGGTCACAGAATAAAGAGGAAACAAAAGGATGGAAAAGCGTGCCTCCCAACGGTATTCATACTCCTGTTTTACGTGAACCGCGCCATTTTTTTTTTTCACTCCCCCAACCCCTGAAGTGGTAGTGCCTGTCTGTCTTTCTGTCTGTCTCTGTCTCTGACCTTGTCTCTCTCTTTCTCTCTCTCTGACTCTCTCTATCTCTTTCTCCCTCCCTCCGTCTCTCTCTCTCTCTCTCTCTCTCTCTCTCTCTCTCTCTCTCTCTCTGTCGGTGTATCTGTGTGCCTGTGTAGCTGTGTGTCTGTCTCTCCGTGTCTGTCTGTCTGTGTCTCCCCCCCCCCCCCCCCCCCTCCCTCCCCCTTCACCCCACTCTACCTCCCCTCTTGTGAGGAAAAACCTTAGTTCACGGCACAGCTAAAAGCCATATAGGTCTCACAGTTTGTTTGGACTTCAAGAACAGACCATAGTGAGTGCATTCCACCTCCACACCCCCCCCACCCTACCCCAAACTCCCACCCCTCGTCTAGGAGAGAGAGAGAGAGAGAGAGAGAGAGAGAGAGAGAGAGAGAGAGAGAGAGAGAGAGACAGACAGGACAGAGAGAGAGAGAGAGAGAGAGAGAGAGAGATGCTGTGTATGGCACAAACCAGAGCCTTTTGATCCGCCGAAAGAGAACCGGGTGACCCCATGGTTACTAAGCACAGTCTGTGACAGTGTGTGTTAGTGGGCCGATAAGGGAGGAAACCAGATCAGCGTGACACGACCAGTAACCACTACCATAAATGAGAACGGCGGCACGGCTTGGAGAACTGAACGGAATGGGCCCGGGCGGGAGGGATAGGAAGAAGGCGGAACAGGAGGAGGAGGAGGAGGAGGATGGTGTCACAGCTACTACAATAAACATATACTGTGTCACTCCCCCCCCCCCCCCTCCTCTCCTCTCCCCCCTCCCCCCCCCCCCCCCCCCCCCCCCCCTTCCCTTCCATCTATTCCTTCCCTACCCCTTCTCTACTTACGAATGGCGCGTGAGAATGGCCGTTCCCGTTGGATCCCAGAAGGTTGTAGGTCGTTCGGGTGCATTAGTGTGTGAGTGATCTGCCAGACAAGGTCTCTCGCCGTCGGCCTCAAAGGACAGTTTTCATTGGCCGTCGTAACGGTCATTATACCACCAGGCTGTGTTAAAAAAAAAAAAAAAAAAAAAAGTTTCATTTCAGTCTCTGCAGTTATCTATCACAACATGGAACGGCAGATAGCCTACTGTTTGGTTTGAGATTTCGGTTCACTGTTGAATGCTCAGTCACGCCCCCTACCCTCACCCCAACCCCCACCCTATCCCCGCCTCTCCCTTTCCATCATGAAATCCGCGCCCTTATTCCCCACCCACCAAACAGATTCGGGATCACGTTCGGCAGACTGGTGCAGGATTTTGCTGTAGTTGAAAAACCTCTCCAGTGTGACTCAGTTGAAAAAAACCTCTCCAGTCTTTGACTCGGTTGAAAACCTCTCCAGTGTGACTCGGTTGAAAAACCTTTCCAGTCATTTACTCAGTGAAAAACCTCTCCAGTGTGACTCAGTTGAAAAATCTCTACAGTGTGACTCAGTTGAAAACCTTCTCCAGTCATTTATTCAATTGAAAAACCTCTCCAGTGTGACTCAGTTGAAAAACCTCTCCAGTGTGACTCAGTTGAAAAACCTCTCCAGTGTGACTCAGTTGAAAACTTCTCCAGTCATTTATTCAGTTGAAAAACCTCTCCAGTGTGACTCAGTTGAAAAAACCTCTCCAGCCTTTGACTCAGTTGAAAAACCTCTCCAGTGTGACTCAGTTGAAAAACCTCTCCAGTCTTTGACTCGGTTGAAAAACCTCTCCAGTCTTTGACTTGGTTGAAAAAACCTCTCCAGTCATTTACTCAGTTGAAAAACATCTCCAGTGTGACTCAGTTGAAAAATCTCTACAGTGTGACTCAGTTGAAAAATCTCTACAGTGTGACTCAGTTGAAAACCTTCTCCAGTCATTTATTCAGTTGAAAAACCTCTCCAGTGTGACTCAGTTGAAAACCTCTCCAGTGTGACTCAGTTGAAAAACCTCTCCAGTGTAACTCAGTTAAATACTTCTCCTGTCTTGACTCAGTTGAAAAACCTCTCCAGTCATTTACTCAGTTGAAAAACCTCTCCAGTGTGACTCAGTTGAAAAACCTCTCCAGTGTGACTCAGTTGAAAAACCTCTCCAGTCTTTGACTCAGTTGAAAAACCTCTCCAGCCATTTACTCAGTTGAAAAACCTCTCCAGTGTGACTCAGTTGCCGTTTGACTCCAGAACCTGCTAACGGTCAAAGCACCGCCACTTTTTCACCATGCAGCTGCTATTCGGGTGGAATCATCGTCACCGTCACCCCATGGAAGCCGCAGCAGCAACAGTAGTAGCGGTAGGTGGTAGCAGCAGCAGCAGCAGCAGCAGCAGCAGCAGCAGTAGGGTTTAATTTAACGAGAACAGTCGCTTTCCTCCATGATTTGAATCATCTCTTGTCAAATCGGTCAGAGGCGCTGACTTCTCACACGTGGAATACACAGTCTATGGTTACAGGCGCAAGCCGCCCCAAACTGTGGCTCATCCGTTGGCGGGGGCTGTCTCCTCAACGAATCGCATTCATATTCATTCACACACTTTTGGGTTGGCTGTAAGGAAAATAATAATCATGATGATGATGATTTATTATATGAAAAAAAAAAAGGGTGTACATTTTCAGTGTCATGCTGACTCAAGATACAGCATGGCGTTTTGTTGCCAGACATTGCTGGATTCGAATCCTGCCCCCATTCCTTCCCACTCAAAAACAAACAAACAAAAATAATAAAATAAAATAAAGACCCCCCCCCCCCCCCCCCCCAAAAAAAAAAAAAAAAAAAAAGAAAAAAAAAAAGCTCACACTAATGTCCTTTGTTTCCTTTGTTTTCTTTCGTGCAGTCGTCATAGAAATGTATACCCTTCCCCCACTCTCCCCGCATGATTCTTCTTCCTGTCTGACGTATTACGTTTGTAGATGTGGATTCAAGCATTAATGTAACCAAGATGTACGGGTTTTGTCTCG
>JADBJO010005086.1:56370-93870 GCA_016801955.1 Conus betulinus | reverse complement strand
GACAGGCAGTCAGGCAGTCAGGCAGGCAGGCAGTGTGCGACAGGCAGGCAGGCAGGCAGGCAGTGGGTGCGACAGGCAGTCATGTGCAGGTGTAGGCAGGCAGGCAGGCAGTGAGTGCGACAGGCAGTCATGGCAGGTGTAGGCAGGCAGGCAGTGGCTGCGACAGGCAGAGCCACGGCAGGTGTAGGCAGGCAGGCAGTGGGTGAGACAGGCAGACCCACCCCATTTTACAACAGGTACAGAAGACACTGACCTAAGCCGGTATACAGCAGAAGCTGCTTGTGTTCATGTGCATGATATGAGAGAGAGAGAGAGAGAGAGAGAGAGAGAGAGAGAGAGAGAGAGAAATTGTACCAAGTAGTCCTGGTGCTTGCGCACGGTTGCATGCACACACACACACACACACAAACACACACACTACCACGCGCGCACATACGCAATGCTTGCATGCTTCAAGTATCTCTGGGAAAAGACGAAAAACTCTGTTCAAAACGTTTAATCCTCAATACTTTATTTTTCTTACTCAAACAACTAGATGTCATTCAACACAAAACACCAATGAAGCTGATGCAAGTGAGAAATAATAATAATATAAAAAAAAAACAAACAATAATTTGAAATATATAGTTGAAAAAAATCACCATGATCGTCACAATCAAAACAAGTTAAAACATTTTTTTCCCCTTCCTTCTTTGTTCATTCGAGTACTAACGTACAGAAATTAAATAAGCCCCTACTTACCCCCCACCCCCTCTCACACCCAAAATGTGCCGAACTGTCATAAAGTACCTCATCGTAAAACACTACCAGTTAGAATCCAGATAGATTTTCACTTCAAAGAAAACAAAAATGACGAAGAGAATGATCAAGGGGCAAAAAGATGAGAGAAATGATGGTCGAGTTGAGTGGGGGTGGGGTTTCATATGAAAGTGAGAGAAAGGACGAGGGAGAGAGGGTGATAGGTGGGAGACAGGGGATGGAGGACAATGAACGGTTGAGAAGGACGAGGGGAAGGTTAACTGACAAAGGCAAATTACGAAACTAAGAGATTACTGCTTTTTTGTTTTGTTTTGTTTTTCCCGCACCCCCCTCCTCCAAAAGTGGAAAGAGTGGACTTGGGGATAGGGTAAGAAGACACACAGGGAAGACCAGAAAAATGAATGTGAAATCAGCAAATCACTCCACATCACTCCAACATGAAAGAAGAGAGAGAGAGAAGGGAGAGAAGAGAGAGAGAATGACATAGAAAGGGAGCGATGAGGGGGGGGGAGGGGGGGGGGGGGGGGGGGGTGGGGGGGGGGTGGAGGACAATGGGGGGGGTGGGGGTGGGGTGGGAGAACTGGGGGGGGGGGGGAAAACTAGGGGGGTACTCCCGGGGGGGGGGGGGGGGGGGGGGGTGGAGAATGGGGGGGGGGGGGGACCATCACTCCCCCACTCCGTGGGGGGAGAGAGAGGGGGGGAGAGAGGGGGAGAGAGGGGGGGGGAGAGGGAGAGGGGGGGGGGGGGGGTGGGGGGGGGGGGGGGGGGGGGGGGGCTTTAATTCAGGGGACAGGATTTAAGATTTCAAGTTTTTGAACTGTCCACTTGGAATGACTGACCATGAACCAAGCCCCCACATCACTCGCCACTCTTGACAAGAGAGAAACAAAGCAAACAAAGCTCTACACCAGCAACAGTTTTCCTTTTTAAGTTACCCCCTTCTCCCCACCACCTAATTACATATTCCATAGTTTAAGCTTAAACTATATTCCGGAACCACAGGAATCAGACCAAATCTAGCAGGAATAGGGGAGATCGAGGAGCACTCATTTGGAAATGATAGTTTTTTTTTTTAAGGTTCATGACATCTAGAAGCACTTGAAACTGAGGGGTGGAGGGTGGTGGAAGGGGCATGGGCATCTCTCCGTACACCAAGTTTTTTTTTTTTTTCTTATAGCTAAAACAACAAGCCTCAATACAACCGTCTTGCACAGTAATTAATAACAGAAATTTCCATCCTCTTCTCGGTAAAAGAAACAACCGATAAAATTCAACTGTTCCCAAACCCCAAAACGTAAAGATCTGACTCGTATGGTGGCAACACCTCTGCCCTGTGGCCCATCACGGAGAGGGACAGGAAGCCGTCGTGGTTGTCACCCCTGACTGCCCCCTCACACCTGTCCTCCTGGCACCACTACCACTTGCAGTCAGGTGCAATAAATAAAACAAATAAAAACTGAACTGCTGGCTCAAGATAAAATCTTATTTCCCAGACCTCCATCATCAGTTCTGAGTTGTGAATTCAAACTATTTGTGTATTTTTCCCTCGTAAGGCCAACTTCCCGAAACAATTCCAAGTCAGTTGTCAGCCAGACTTTGTAAGTCATTCATAATATACAGTATTTAAAAAAAAATTTTAAAAAAAAAAAAAAAAAAAAGGGGGGGGGGGGGGGGGGGGGGGGGGGGGGGGGGGGGTGGGGGGGGGGGGGGGGAGGGGGGGGGGGGGGGGGGGGGGGGGGGGGGGGGGGGGGGGGGGGGGGGGTGGGTGTGGGGGGGGGGGGGGGGGGGGGGGGGGGGGGGGGGGGGGGGGGGAATAACTTCGCCAACCACCCATGCCTCTACATGTCCAGTAGAGGAATATTTTGATGTCGTTTCAGGCAGGAAAATAACCAGTTAATATTTACATATCACTCTCACTGTCAACAACTCAAAAAAAAAAAAAAAAAAAAAAAAAAAAGGAAAAGGAAAAAGAAATCCCATAAACTGACTTGATGTCTTCGACTGATTTCTGTCCAATTCTGATGGTTAAGTAGTTTATTAGGTTGTAGGGGAGAAAAGGAGAAAAAGAGAGAGAGAGAGAGAGAGAGAGAGAGAGAGAGAGAGAGAGAGAGAGAGAGAAGGCAATTTACTGACATGTTAATATCTTCTGTAACCTCACTACTCATCCAGACAGTAACTTTTAAATCAGTTGGGGCAGTCTTTTTAACATTAGTAGTTTACAGTCTAACAACTTTCAACTATTTTTTTCTTTTAATCTGAACCACCCTCAGCAGACCATAACAAAACAAACAAAAAATTTAACAGATACGAAATTTAAGGATAGGAGGAGGGGTGGAGGGGGAAAATTAGCACATAATAAATTCACATATAAATGAATAGGGGAGGAAGGGGGCCACTGAAACAAAGAGAAGCCTGAGAAAGAAGGGGAAAAAAAAAAGAGGAAGAAAACACCCCACACAGTATCTCACAAACAAGCTCAAGAACAAGAAAAGGCATAACCAGCTTTAAGACAGACTGATAAATATGACACTCAAGGAATTACAGGCATATCTACAAGAAAACAAAAGTAACAACAACAATAACGAAAAGGGGGGAAAAAAAAAAAGGTTGAGGGAGGTGGGAGCAGACAGAAAACAAAAAAAAAAACCCGTGTAACAACGGAAAAGTCGATTGGTAGGTGGCACCCCCCACACACTTTGTGTCACCGTTGCCGATTGGCTGCTGGTTGACACTTCAGGTGAGAGCACCACAACCACCATGTTGCATTGTTGTGTGCATTTGTGAGTGCTCCATTCTCGAAAAGCAAGGTTCTACCATGGAAATTGGACAGAACACATTCACAGCTTCGTGAAGGTTTGCACTGAAAGAAATCTACAGCAAGATCACATGTACAAGTGACACTGAAAATGGATCCAGAGTTTTAAAAAATATGGGAGGGGGGAGGGAGTGGATGAAAGAAAGAAAGAGATGCGAGAGTGAGGATGGTAAAGATTTGTGTGAGGGACTGAGGAGACAATGGAAAAGCAGGGGAACATGAGATAGAAAAAAAAAACAACAACAAAAAAACGATTCAGTCACACGAATGTTATTCATAAGATCAAGAAAAAAAAAAAAAAAAAAAAAGAAATCAACAATCACACACAGCACACATGAATTATAACTTACAGGCATGCTCATAGTTCACACAACTACACAAGCCACAAACACTTTTCGTATAAAGAAACGTTAATACATGTTCAATAATTTCGCAAAAAGGGAAAACAAACAAATAAAAAACACGCACTAGTAGTAGTAGTCATCAAATTGTCCATGCAAAACATTTTTGGTCATTTTTTTTTAAAGTTTGGACTGTTTCAAGTACGATTCTTTGAATGAATGATCCGACATGTGCCTGACAGGGATGAATGGTGTTTGGCAAATGACTGATGTATGAAGAGTGTAGCGATTCCCTGGTAGTCAAACCATTACACGCAATGTTAACCGTACTTTTTTTCCCTTACTGGAACTTCGGAGTTTCTGTCTGAATTTCCTGGTCACAAACCACCATTCAGAAGTCTGTAGGTGAAAACAAAAAAGTGCAATTATTTCCGCAAACCACAGTGTGGTTAATCTTTTTTTTTTTTTTTTTTTTTTTTTTTTTGGTCATTAATAGTTTCCTCACCCTCCCCACCCCCCCTCCATAACCTCCCAATTACAAACATAACACCCTTCATTCCACCTTATGAAAATCGGGTGAACAAAAAGTGCCCAAAATATTTCAACAAAATGTTATTTTGGCAGTGAGGGAGCGAGTCAAGTCCGCAGTAGTGCGCCACTGGGGGTGGGTGGGGGGGTGGGAGTTCAAGGGAGGGGGATGACCCCATCTAAACATGCAAAGGGCACAGGAAGTACCTACCAACTGAGAACCAGTTTAAAGTATCTAGCCAGTGGCTGTTGTCTGACATAAATATTCTTTCATACACTTACAAAAAAAAAATAAAAAGAGAGAGAGAGAGAGAGAGAGAGAGAGAGAGAAAGAGAACGAAGACTGTCAATCTCCGTTTAAACAATCTTATCAAGTAACCATCTCCGTCTTTGACCCAAACGAGATACAGGCTGTCTTCAACAGGAAGAGGAATAGGTCAGATAGAAAATCTCTTATAATGAAATAATGCCCCATGGCTCCCACCTCTTCCGCATATCATGAAGTAAGAGTACAAAAGAAAAACTCAGGTTGACTCCAGCTCAACAAAAAACAACAACAAAAAAAAAAACACCACCACCACTTTTTGACCGACAGATATTCCTGTGCCGTTTTCACTCTCAAAAGCAAGCACTTAAAAAAAGTGACGGGGGGGGATCATACAAACGAAGTATTAGCTAAGGTGTCAGTGTTTTCATTACCTATAGAGAAGTTTGTCGAGAGATTGACATAAGTGGTATTGTGCAGGCATGTTCAACTGCAAGTGTCTGGGAGAGAGAGAGAGAGAGAGAGAGAGAGAGAGAGAGAGAGAGAGAGACAGAGAGAGAGAGACAGAGAGAAAGAGAGAGAAAGAGAGAGAGAGTGAGACAGAGAGAGAAAGAGAAGGAGAGAGAGAGAGAGCGTTTCATATCAATATGTTTGTTGTTCTTTTTCACTTTCCTGTGAAGCGAACTATACAATATATTACACAGAATATGTACAACTGTTCTTTTACTATACACAACAGAAACACAGCTCAAAGACAGGGGTGTACTTCTAATGCTCTATAATATATACTTGGTAAGCTCTGATAGTTCCCACAAACCCAGACAGCCACACCATTCCTTCAGGGGGTGTCAGGCAGGGAGTGCTAACTACCAACATCATATACAATAGTCAACAGTAGGGGAAAAAAAAAAAGCTATGTATATATGTTACAGATCAAATGAACTTTGCAAAGGAAACAGGGGTCAAAACTGGAAAAGGTTGGGAGGTGTCTGCTTTTTTCTTTTTCCTTGCACCACCTTCTGATAGTTTACTGAAACTGAGAATATAAAATCCGATGGTAATCATTACAAGAATATAAAATCCGATGGTAATCATTACTTCACTCCATATAAACAGCTTAGCCCAGAAAGTTTTTTTTCTTCTACCCCCCCTAAATTCCCGTCTGTACTAAACTAAACTAGTTGATGACACTAAAGAGCCCGAAATGAGGCATACTGCATGCGAACATTTCCAGACGTGATATTTCCTTTCTGATGACATCATAATAACTTAGAAATTCATATGTACATCAGATACTTGTTCAGCAACACATCCATATCGTACAAGACTTAAAAAAAAAAAATGAAATGTAGGGAGGAAAAAAATGGGGCGAGGAAATGCACACACACACACACACATATACAACACCCCCCCCCCCCCCCCATCCCATCCTCTCCCCCAATCCCAATCAAATTTCACTAGTGACTATGAGAGTCTTGTCGTAAAGTGGAATGTCAGTTTCAAACAGTGCAAAGAGAATCCTTTCTCCCCCATCACCCCCCTTTTTTAGATAAACAAACAAAATACTCAAGTATCTCTTACTTGTTTCAATATTCCATCCATAATTGCCCACAAGAACCGTTAAACATAAACAAAACATAGCACAAAAAATAAAAAGGGGGGGGGGGGGGGGGGGGGGGGGGGGGGTGGGGTGTGGTCACTGTAAAAAAACAAAGATTTTCTTAAGGTGGGGGGGAGGGGGGTGGGGGTGGTGGAAAGAGGAGCAATCAAGGGGGAGGATGTGTTTCTTTCTTCTGAACATTGAAGGTGAAAAAATAAATAAATTTTTTCGATGATGGATGCATGTGATGAAGCAATGAAGGAGATGAGATGAATGTAGCAATGTCCAATGAGAGCAGTCTGATCCGAAAGATCAAAGTGATTGATGATGCTGATCCAGAATGTCGGGTGAAATCAATGTATAGCACTTTCTTCTCTTCAGTGTGTGTGTTTTCTGTGTAACAAATGTGTCTGAGAATAAAACTGGGATTGAAAAAAAAAAAAAAAAGTAAATGGATGCGATGACGACGATGACCAGCCCTCATGACTTGTGGACGATGACCCCCGGGCGGTAGTACGGGGGTCGATGGAGAAGATGTGACGCGATGGGGTATTTCTCCGACAAAATGCCTTGATGCGCGACCTGAGGGGCACCTGGCATGGCGGAGGCCCGACATTGCCAAGCTGCGCGCACAGAGTCCAAACGGGGAAGGTGAGTCACGTCCAGATCCTTCTGATTTAGACTCCTCAGGGTCACTGACACTGCTCTCCTTCTCACTCTCCTCACTGCAGTTAAGCACAGAATGGCGGTCCCCAGATAGATACTTGCTGTCGTCACTCAACACACGGTCGCCTTCGATCTGTCGAATAGCCTCCACCAGATTCTCAAGGTTCCGCCGAGGTTTGGGGTTGTAGGCGAGCTCCGACTGGACACGGTCCTCGTGGGCCGAGATTTCCTGCACGTTGCATGCTGGCTTGGTGACTGGAGACTCCTGAAACAGGAACCAAAGATGGTTTGTTTTCAACAATTTCAAAAGACAAAAGTCTGTGACTGCAACTGTGACTCTACCCTTTCCACTCCCAACAAGCCACGACACTGTTCTAAAACTGTACATTATAAGTTTATTCTTTAGTTGTCATGATTCAATTACAAAGGTCATGGTTGGCCGACTCTTTTTTTTTTTTTTTTTTTAAATTTTTTTTTTTTTTTTTACATAAAATAGATTTTTATGTGGACGTTTTAATAACAGCACAGACTTTCACTAGTTTCAATTTTCTACAGATTCCTGATCTCAAATCACACTAGAAATTGTTAATATATAAAAAAAGAACATTTCTGTTGGTGATATCAGTGAGATTTACAGAATCTTGTTTCAAGCAGAACCCCCCCCCCCCCCCCCCCCCCCCCCCCCCCCCCCCCGAGAAGAGACAAGCTAAATAACTGTGTTGAGCACATTAATAAAATCTAAAAAATGAACCCCCCACCCCCCACTTGTGTCCTTGAGAGATTCGGAAGGGTTCGGGACATCTTCCCTTCGCCCTTCCCTAGATTTATCCCCTACTTCAATGACAAAATCCAACATTAACATAAATTCAGAGTTGGTGTGTTTGATAAAGTACAAGACTGCCTGCAGTTCTAGGCTCATGACCAAGTACAAGACTGCCAGCATCTGTGGGCTCACCACTTTGAGGTTGATGGGGGAGGAGAGGCTGGGGGCGAGGATGGGTGGGGAGATGCGGGGCTGCCCATGCACCAGCTGGGCCTCCAGAGCACGGGCCCTCTCCTCCATCATCATGCGCAGCATCCTCTCCCGCTCCAACTGCTGCCGCAGCTCCACCAGTTCACGGTGTAGGTCCTCCACACTGGGCACGTCCTTCGACCCTTCCGAGCCCGTTTCACACATGCCGATACCTTCGTCAGAGCATTCTGAAATACCCAACAAACAACAGGGCTTTAGTTCAGCTTGGTGGGGGTTCCTTATGAGCACCGAAAGCCTGCTTAATGAAAAGTCTGAAATCTTGAATTATAAAAAGAAATATGGTTTATTACTTGTGTGTGTTTGCCTGCATATGATGTAGTTCTTTTTTTTTTAATGTTGGTTTTTGTTCTTGAGCGGTTAATGACCAATCTGAAATCCTATGCAATGACACAACTGCGACACAGAACAGTACAAGTTTTTTTTTCTCGAGTCTTAGTTTTCTTTTTTTGTTGTCTACTCCAGTTCTGCCTGGTTTTCTACAACAGTCTGCTGAGTACACAACCGGAGGGAAAGACAGGAGTTGTGCAGCTCAGTCACAGTGACGTTGATCTTCTTGCACTGCTGGGACATCCCACTCTCCTCCCTTTCTCCCTGCCTGAGCAACTCTTCTAACTGATCTCAGACTTGCTCAGTGTCATGGCTGCCATGTTGTATACATTAAGTATCTGTTCTAAATGTTGAGACACATGTGTGTGCTTGATTGAAGTCTTGGGCAACAGGGAAGTTCAAAATTTGATTGGAAATGGAAAGGGAAGGCCGGGATGGTGCTGGTTAGTTTGCAGTGTTCTGAGCCTTTTAAACTGACATGCATTCGTCAAGAAAAAAAAAAACACTGTGGAGTGAGAGGAATTGAATTCACAATTGGAGACATGAATAGAACGGTCAAAGGATAGAAAATGTAACTTCAGTACAAAAGATGGTTGAACACAACTGCAAGCGTTTACAACATATACTAACCTCACATACACACAAAAAAAGGACTGGTCACCGACCATACTTAATCGCACCTCTACTTTTCTACCCAGCCTACCCTAATCCCACTCGTTCATGTAATTTGTCATTTGTTTTTTTTTATCACCGTTTTTTTTTCTATTTTGTTCTTTTCCATCCTGCCTTCTATCGACTTAAAAACAGCCATCATCGAATCACACCTGTATCACGCTTCTTTCTCTTGGGCGGGGGCGTTTCATTCTGCCGCTCAGCCAGGTCGCGGTCACGGCTCACTTCCATCAGCATCCGCTTCAACTGCTCGTTCTGGCTCTTGGCCTGCTTCAGCTCCTGCTCCTTCTTGGCAATGTATTCCTTGGTGTGCTGCAGAATGGCCGCCTGGGGGAACAGAAACAGGCAGAAACGTTCATTTTAAATAGCCACCTAGGGGAACAGAAACAGGCAGAAACATTCAGTTTAATTGTCGCCATGGGGAACAGAAACAGGCAGAAACGTTCACTTTAATTTGCCGCCCAGGGGAACAGAAACAGGCAGAAACGTTCACTTTAAATTGCCGCCTAGGGGAACAGAAACAGGCAGAAACGTTCAGTTTAAATAGTCGCCTAGGGGAACAGAAGTGTGATATCAGAAGCGTTCAGTTTAAATGGTCACCTAGGGGAACAGAAACAGGCAGAAATGTTCACTTTAAATAGCCGCCCTTGGGAACAGAAGTGTGATATCAGAAGCGTTCAGTTTAAGCAGTCGCCTAAGGGAACAGAAACAGGTAGAAACGTTCACTTTAATTAAATATCCGCCTAGGGGAACAGAAACGGGCAGAAACGTTCACTTTAATTAAATATCCGCCTAGGGGAACAAAACAGGCAGAAACGTTCACTTTAAATGGCCACCTAGGGGAACAGAAACAGGCAGCAACGTTCACTTTAAATAGCCGCCTGGGCAACAGAAACAAGCAAAAACATTCAGTTGATGCGGTTTAAATAGCCGCTATGGGAACAGAAATGGTCACCAACATAATTATAGCTAGGCCGAATATGCAAAGCATGTTGTGTCTCATTGTTCAGGATAAAGGAAACATTGTTGTACGTCCTTTGATAAGTAGTTATGACATGGGAACAGGGATGTGAAGAAAGCCATCTTACATCCACAAGCAATCCCATAATTCAGCTGGCATTATAATATATATACTGTGGTAAGAATTTTGAGAAAATAAACTGTCCCCAAGTTGAACAATATATTCCACTAAATACTTAATAAGCAGATATATAGCTTTTCAGGGAGAATATACCCCCCCCCCCCCCCCCCCCCCTTTAAAAAAATGTTCTTCCCTTCTCTAAATTCATGATCATTTCCTATTTATTTGTCAAAAATCAGAATGGCGTGAGCTTTAGTGTATTTGAAGAACTATTCCATGTTCATATTGCATGTATGAATGTGTTCAACTGTCCACATTTTGAGAGCCAAGGTGTTGCTCTATATAAACATGTCTGTTCTGTGTGTGTGTGTGTGTGTGTGTGTGTGCGCGCGCGTGTTCTAGTGTATGTGCCCATGCAGGAAAACACATGAGAGGATGTGCAAGGTCATTCACCCCGTTGGAAACAGAAGCAGCCTTCGGTAACAGGTGAACCATTCACAAACACGGAAATGATATATGATTGTCCTTGACATAAATTTCATATATTATTGACCTTGACATCAATTTGAATAAGTGACTGCACTTCTTAATGTACAACAAGCGTGTATACAATGTTTTCCAACATGTAATATGGTGGACTTGAGTTTGAGTAACGTGTGTGTGTGTGTATGTGTGTGTGTGTGTGCGCGCGCATGATTGCTTGTAAACTTTCGTCCTGGCCGAATTCATCTCTCACTGTGTAAACACGTTCTCTGTCACAAGTTACGAGTCAATTTCAACCTCTTCAGCTCTATCTTTTGTCAACTGTTTCTCAACATCTACACACCGCCCTCCCCCCTCCTAAAACCAAGTCAACAATCGTACAACATAGGCGGCAGTTACATAGCACAGCAGGAGGGGGGAAGAGGGGAGGGGGACTGGGCAAGCCTAAACATTTCAACACTCGTGCGTTCACCTCAACAAGGTAAAAGCAAGCCGTTGCGAGTCCCCCCCCCCCCCCCCCCCCCCCCCCCCCCCGTCTGCGCGCGGCGTAAGTACGTGTCCAAGTAGCACCCCACCCCCCACCCTACGCAAGTGAGGTTTCTCGACAAGGAAGGCAAGCCAGCCACTGAAAAGGAAAGGGAGGGGGGTAGTGGAAGAAATGCCACCTCTGCGCCGCGGACAAGACGGTGGAGGAGAGGGGAGGGGGAGAGGGCGGTCGGAGGGGCTGGCTGAGTCGGGAAAGGTCGTCCGTCTACCTCTTCTCCCCCCCCCCCCCCCCCCCCTTCCCTTCCTCTCAAGCTTCCTTCGACCTCGCCACCGTACCAGAACACACGCTCGTTCTTCTTGGCTGACGCCTCCACCGCCGCCTCCCCCCCCCCCCCCCCTTCCCTCCTTACAACCCCCTCACAAACTCGCTCCCCTTCCTCTGCTCTCCATGTGACAGGTGACCCACATAGCGGGCCGCACCTCTCTCACGCAGGCATGCATATCAAGCAGGCGAAAAAGCTGAAAGGGCTACCGGGTCACATAGCATCTGTAGCGTGGGTTTCTCGAGTGCGCGCGCGCGCGCGTGTATGTGTGCGCGCGAACACTACTCCTCCACTTCTTCCTGTTTGGTTTTCCACCTCCTCCCATGTTCATTTTGCTCCCCCCCCCCGGACTTTCCACATAACATGTCAATAATAGACAATTCTCATTAACTGACGCCCATACTACTGTGTCGGCAAGAGCGTGAACAGGTGAATCCAACATTACCCCATCAAGGGACACACTCGAGGCAAGGGCCTGCATCGCACTGTGTTACGATAATACTATAGTAGCTTCCTGAGTAGCGACCGGACCCGTACTGACGAAAGAGTGGATAAAGCAACGCCATACGTACTCCGGCCTTTATCAACCCCACACTAGCTCTGTCGTTTTGGCTGGATCTATCACGACGCGATCCTTCGGATGTTGCTCAACGTTGTCAAACATCCCTTATCTGGAGTGGTGGAGCGACCGCGACCTGCACCCGTGAGCGACTTGGGGAAAAACCAGTTTCGAAGCTCCCCCACCTCAATCCTTTACCTCACATACACACCCCTCTCTCTCTCTCTCTCCTTTTTTCTTGAAAAGGTGGGAGGTGTTTGGAGAGTTGAGGGGTTCAACATGAATGGGCAAGTTTGAATGAAACGTCAACCAACTTGGCTTGCCGTCCGTCTTCCATGAAAAAAAAGGTGCGCTATATAGGTTCACAAGCTGTACACGAGAACCGCTAGGTGACGCCTGCGGCGTTGCTTAGTGCGCCGAATGACGCGACGTACCTTGTTCCATCGTGTTTCTCAGTCCGTTACGTTCTTCGCATTATTCCTAGTAAGAGAATTACAAACACAAGACTCCCATCCCCCCCCCCCCCCCCCCCCCCCCCCCCCCCGCCCCCCGCCCACACACACCCACAGACGTTGTACTTTTTCTCCTGTTTACTATGAACCAGAGCTCTGCTTTATTTACTTGGGGAGGGTGGACACAGGTAATGGGGAGGGCGTAAATTTTAGACGTCATGACTTTCGCTGTTTTCGGGGGGGGGGGGGGGGGGGGGGTATAAATCCGTAGACATCATGACTTCCGCTCTATTTATCGACAGCTTTAGCTTCGTGTTGATATGAAACATGTTTATCATTAGTATTATCATTTTGTGCACTTGTGATGCAAAGATATCTCCTCCCCTATCTTTCTTGATCTTCTATTTTCTTCTTCTTTTAAAACACAATACGAGATCCTCAGTAATTAACAGTATGTGCACGTCACCAGCACATATCAAAATCAGGATAAAACAATAATTTCACATTCACAGGAACGTAACAAGAACTCGTGTATTTGTGTGTGTGTGTGTGTGTGTGTGTGTGTGTGTGTGAGAGAAAGAGAGAGGGGGGGGGGGGGGGGAATTAAGGCCGAGATAAACGGGACCGGGCAGGTCCTTTTAAGGCCCATTGCCAACGGCCTGATCGGAGAGGGGGAGTGGGATCGAGGGGGCAAGCCCAAAGACGATGAAGATGATATTTTTGAGACGCCTGATCCCCCCCCCCCCCCCCCCCCCCTTCTTCAAGTACAAACAAACAAACAAAACAAAAAAAAAAACTTTTTGTCTGGTCTTCCTACCCCTTTAGGAGTATTCACGCCACCCATTTTGTCTCCCCGTCCACGACTAATCCTGGCCCTCCCGACACAGCCCCGGCGATGATAAGCTTTCAATGTCAAGTCGTCCTTAGCAACCCGCCAGAGGAGACACTACAGTACTGTCGAGTTACTTCAGTGGTGTTTGGTGGTGTCTGCTTTGATTCAACATACGCAAGACACCAATGCTAAAACCCTCTACAGACGACCATATGTGCTTGCTTGCGGAGATGCGGAGAGCGAGCTCTTCCTCTGATGCGAGCCACCATCTGTGTCCAACGGCAGTGACCCCGATAGAAGGAAACAAAGTGCACTGAAAAATTTCACTGCTAAATGGCTTTGATGGGAATCGAACCCATGACCTCCCCAATTCGGGAGTTCGCAGCTCTTACCTCTTCATCAAGATCCCCAAATCTGCTCTTGATTACCACACGTGCTCAGGTGAATTCTCAACGTCCAATGATGTTTGAAAAGGGTACGGGGTCAAACATCAGTTGCGAATCATACATAACCTGTATACTGAACGGATAAAAAAATTGCATGAATATACAAAACGCGAGCTCCGTGCACATTAACATTCTCATCAAACAGCCCCTTCATTCAATTTTTCCTTTCCATTTTATCTTAATATTAAAATTTAAGCCTCCTGCGAAGAAGTTGCCAATGTAAAACCCACACGAACAAAGTATTTAACTGGGTAAGTTACAAATGCATCATGTTCTATTTATAGTCAGCGCCGAAAGACCCGAGTAGGGAAGGCGTTTCCAAGAACCGACCAATCACACCTTCCAAACTTCGCCGATCCAGCTAGCGCAGCCAATCAAACCGAGTTGTATCTTGTGACTAACGGTCACGAGGGTGTCAGAGACAGGGAGAGAGGGAGATTGGGGTTGGGGAATGGGACTGAAGAGGTGGTGTACTATACTAATAGGAGAAAAGGAGAAGGACCCATTGTAAGCCCTTCACTATGGCTGGCCAACCACGTGAAGCGGCGTCTTGTTTTCGAGCCACCGGCCACAGGCGGAGGAAGACCACTACTCTCGGAGCGATGAGAACTGTTAACGCCCCCACCCAACCTCAACCCCCTTCCCGGTTTATTGTGTAATAACTTGGCTCGCGTAAACGCCCCAAGCAGACACTCCAAACCTATTGGGCGGCCTAGCAACCACAGTGGTTCAATCCACAAGGTCGTCGATAGCTAGGGGGAAGGTGTGGACGTTGGAGGCTGTCTAAGCATTTATCCGCTTGGTGGGTGGGGAATTCATCTGTCTTTCCCCCTCCCTCTCCATCCCTACGCCCTATCCTCCGTCCCATTCAATTCCCTTTATGGGACGACTGACATGCTTTTAAACCTCTGAACTCTCGCGCTAACATTTTTCTCAACGGTTCATTGGTTCTCGTTGCATGTCAATAGTAGTGCTGTGACACAGGAAGTATTCGACAGGGTATCAGAGAGAGAGAGAGAGAGAGAGAGAGAGAGAGGATATCAATGATGGGAGGCAAAATAAAAAATAAAAAAAAATAAAAAAAAAAAAAGTGCGCAAGAGGCGGTGAAGCCATCGTAAATTCTTGGGAGTTCAACTTTGTTTTCAGATATTGAGACAAAAGTATTTTCCTTACGTTCTTCAACTTATGAAGAACATAGCTCTCACAGTGGTTGTCTATCCACCCGCGACCGAAAGACGTTTTACTGAAGGAAGACAGTTCGGCAAATAAAATGAAAGATGGTACTCAACAGGTGGAAAGAAAAGAAAATTATTCTTTTATCTCCCTTCCGTCAACAGATTATCTTCTTTATACCTGTGGTGACGCTGGCTCGGCCATGTTGTGTTTAGGCCGAGAGCTGACGGGTTTCGAAGTCACAACCTCTGACGACGCCAACTCGGCGCCCTAGCACGGGAGCTAACTAGGCATTCTCTCTCTCCCCCCCCCCCCCCCCCCCCCTACCACCCCCACTCTCCGGGCACACCAGCAAACCGGTATCGCTTGCGTCGCCATCTTTTTTTTTTCCCGGGCGGTAAGAGGAAGAGCGCGTGACTGCCTGCCAGAGTTGGTGGTGGTGAGGGTGGTGGTGGTGGTGGGGGGGGGGGGGGGGGGGGTAACGGTGCAACATCTACAGCAGACGAGACGAAATATACATGGGAGTAGGAGCCATTGACCTAGTTGAGTCAGACAGACAGACGCACAGCCGCCTCTGCACGTTGTCACACAGACTTCCCTCCACGGAAAAGGAAAGGAGGTTAGGGGGAGGGGCGAGAAGAGCGGAAGAGAGAAGGGAGGGGGTGAACGCCTTTGCTATCTGTCTGGCCCATGCCGTGGTCGCGCTCACATGCTTTTCTGCTCCCCCCCCCCCCCCCCCCCCCCCCCCCCCCACACACACACACACACACACACACACACTTTCCTGATTCTCCCTCCCATTACCAACGCAGCTCTGCAAGTCCTCGTACGGATCTGTATGCAACGCAACTGCCGACGAGAACGCGGGGGCGATGATGTCTGGTTCCCGTATTAACGTTATCACCGCAGAAATATGAGAGAGAGAGAGAGAGAGAGAGAGAGAGAGAGAGAGAGAGAGAGAGAGAGACGCGACGCGTCGTCCGTTCGAGGACTTAAGAAATACGAACAGTAGAAATTCACAAAGGTTGAAAAATCTGAGAACTGTCAAACATGGGACGCGGCTTTTCATTCATAACCAATAATTCATGAACTCTTTCCAAGGTCGTGACACATACACACACACACACACACACACACACACAGTGTGTGTGTGTGTGTGTGTGTGTGTGTGTGTGTGTGTGTGTGTGTGTGTGTGTGCCACTGAGAGAGAGAGAGAGAGAGAGAGAGAGAGAGAGAGAGAGAGAGAGAGAGAGAGAGAGCGAGCGAGAGAGAGAGAGACAGACAGACAGAGACAGACAGAACACTTGAATGATGCCTCCACAGGACTTTCTCACGCCCTCTTCTCTCTCTGCCGCCTCCCGCCCCACTCCTCCACACGCGAAAATCGCACGCACGCACACGCTTGAATCCTACTCTGTAGTAGTAAGTAGTACTGCACCCCGCACATCCCATTCTGGACCTCGCCCTAGATGTCGTAACCTGGAGACATTTCTCCTCCCATCCTTCCCCCCCCCCCCCCCCCCCCAGTACCTCCCACACGTTTCCCAGAACCCCCCCCATTCCTGTTCCATCAGAAGCTAGCAGAGAGCACGCGCCACGCTCTAAGATCCTACGCTCACGTGTGGCAATGCACTGAGGTGATCGGGGCAAGGCTTTATCTTTTTTCTTTTTTTCCTGGTCTCCTTACTGTTCCATCCCCACTCCTCCGATCTCCATTCACCCCCTTTGCGCTGGGAGAGCGAGAGGATGCAAAAGGCAGTGGCGTTAGTCCACAGACATACACACGTTTTAGGAGGCTCTGGGTTATGTCGGAGGAGAACAGGCTGGATGAAAACGGTCTGCTGCAGCCGTGTTGTGTGTGGGGAGAAGGCAAGATTCCGCGACCAAACTACTGAATGTATACCTTCTGATATTGCATATTAATAATAATGTTAATGAATTTAATGTTGGGTGCCAGTGTGCGAGTGAACATGAACGGCCAGAAACAAAGCAAGAACTGGAATTCGAAAGGGGGGGGGGGGGGGGGAGGGAGATACAGGACGACATCAAGAACTCGTCCTTTAACAAACCAAAGACGGGCAGACGGACATATGCATATATACTAAGAATAAAAAAGATGCATACACACACAATCCAGAGAGAGAGAGAGAGAGAGAGAGAGAGAGAGAGAGAGACGCAGAGTTCCACTTGAGAGAGAGACGCAACGCGTTCCACTTCATCTCCTTTGACAGACAAAAACGTGCGACAAACAATCGCCCATAAGACACCACATCAAACGTTGTGCACGTGCACTACATCTTCAAGTACAACCCAAAGCCCCAACCCTCAACCCGCTTAGCCTTCCCTCGCCCACACACACGTACACGTGTGTACATACGCACCTTGCTAAGCTTTTCGCCGCTGAGCTGTGGCATGAGCGCCCGTAGCCCTTGGAAGCCGGCGTTGATGCACTGCATGCGTCGTCGCTCATTGCTGTTGGCAATCTCCCTCCTCAGCCGTTTCTCTGCTGCTCCAGCTGAGCCTTTGGAGACATCGCCTTGACCTAGTGGGAGGGCACACGGAAAACAACACGGCACGTGACAATCGTGGATGCCTTAGGGTGGTGGTGGGGGAGGGGGGGGGGGAGGTGGATGGGAGGCAATATGAACACGTGATAAAAAACGCGTTTTTTTTCCCATTTAAAGAATAAATGTAAACAATCTTGAACAAATGCTATAAATCGAAAACAATTAAACAAATACAGAGAGAGAGAGTTTGCTTGTTTTCCTTATAGCTTTTTTATTTATTTATTTTTTTAAAATAAAGCATGAAAGTTCCTTACACGACAGTGAACGAGGGAGGCTGCGGGGTGGGGTGGGGGGTGGGGAAGGGGCGCATGGAAAGAAAAACTGTATAACACATTATTTTGTTGACCGATTCCTACAACAGTAAAAGAATACTTCACTGGAACATTAGTCGTTTTGTTCGCTTAATACATGAAAACACACACACACACACACACACACACACACACACACACACGCAAAGAGTGTTTGCGCGTTATCACTAATTTCTCGGACAGTTCAATTCACACGATAAAATCAACTTGCAGCTTCATCAACACAGTTCTTTGCAGTCTTCAAAATTTCCGTGAGGAACACGGAGAGAATAAAAGTACCAAAATATGATGACTAGTAACGTATTCCAAAACAGGAGGATAACAGTATTCAGAACTATTAGCTCACAGGAAAAAGTGGTCAAACAGCCAATATATGCATTCATTGCAGACTAAAGATAGTGACAGGAAAGTCCAAATTACAAAAATAAACAGACTGCTGGGCAGAGAGAGAGAGACAGATAGACAGAGAGAGAGAGAGAGAGAGAGAGAGAGAGAGAGAGAGAGAGAGAGAGAGAGAGTGAGAGAGAACTGCCCTTCAGCTGCCCTCGGCCTCGCTCGGCCAATAAAAATGGTTGCGCCGAGCGTTCAGCTTCAGCTTTCAAATTCATTCTCAAAACATTTGGCCAGGCTTCTTCAGTGTTTACGTCGTAAATTAAAAAAAAAAAAAAAGTATCTTGGTAGAGGTATGTAAACGCTCGCGCGCTTGTGTGTGTGTGTGTGTGTGTGTGTGTGTGTGTGTGTGTGTGTGTGTGTGTGTGTGTACGCGTGTGCGAGCACGCGCATGTATAACGAGATACTATACTTCTTTGTCCACTCGCTCCTTCTTCCACTCAACATCAACTTAAACAGGAAACGGTGATATGAACAAATACGGAGGATTGTTCAAAGCAATGGCAATATGACCATTTAAAGACAGCACGCACGAGAAAAAACGTCAAACACGTGAACTGCCTGATCTCCCCCCCCCCCCCCCCCCCCCCCCCCCCCCAATGATAAAGGTTTTTAATCAATTCTGGTTTTTCCTTCGTTATGAAAATTAAGTTTTATAAAGTTGTGTTTCACTTCCATATCCTTCTGTTTGCTCTTTTGTCCCTTAACTTCTCAAAACGAAATCAATAGACTACATAACATTTTCCCCATTTTTAACCCACCCCCACCCCCCTCAAAAAAAAAAGGTTTCCAAAATGTATGATTAGGTCAAAGCGAACCCCTCTAATAAGAAAAAAAAAATCTGACCAGTACTTTGGGCAATGCCAAAGTCATTGTGGTTTGAACTAAGCTGTATGCATGTTAACGAGTTTTCCTCTTTGCATACTAACTCACACACACCTTTTTCTTCTTCTCCACAATATGAAACAGCATTAGAATAGTGTCGTCGACGCGGCAAAGTATCCAAAACAACAGCTAAATCCAGACAGAAGGAAGAACACACAGACGTTCCAGTCGGGTTGTTTGACCTCCGCAGTGACGCAAACTCCGATAACTCAGTCCACTACTGTACGCACAAACAGGTCCTTAAGACTTGATTGAGTTACAAACACTCAAACAAGTTTGAAAAGGCGAGGACAAGCAGCAAAGGTCAGTCACTCGCGCCAGACACAGCACATACACATGGACTCGTCCCTGAAAGCGTCCCCAGAACCCACAGACAGACAGACGACTCGATCAGTCGCGCCAAACTGAAACTCGGCCCGTCCCACTCGCGAATGGCCCAGTCGGATGGCGACACTACAACCACTACAACACCTCGCCTTGCAATCCAGAAAGAAAATAGTGCGTGCGTGTAATGCGTGTGACCGTGAGAGCGTGGAGAGCGGCGCGCCATGGCACCGTGCCAACGCGCCACACAAGTGACTTGCACGACCCTCGCTCGCGCGCGCGCTGTGTGCCTTGTCAGCCGATGAGCTCAAACCTTGGCGGAGCGAGTACCTCCTCTTTCTCCCCACCTCTATTCATGCCCCACCCCTTCTCCCTCCCCTCCCTCCTATTCTCAGTCTCATCCTACACTCTCCAGCTTAAACATGACCCCCCTCCCGAGAATAGCCACCGGTTGGTTGTACCCCTGGTCGACCATATGGCTTGGTAGTTACCCTAATCTATCATTACAGCCCTTGTTACAGATAATTCTAGAGCCTCACTATCTGCAACAACACGAAACGTCCTTCATGCGATCCACGTTGTCATACATTTTAGGTTTATCCAATAGCGAACCACTCAAAAGTGATAAAAGTTCAAGCGTTGAATCACTTAGATGTCGCAAAACCATCACGCACAATATAAATACATGTAAAATGAACAATCCATCTATCCCACGACTCAGCATATTTATCATCGACAACTCGGCATATTCATCATCGATAACAGAACACCCGAGTTCAGAATTTACATATAGGCCCTATGTTTTGCTGTAAAGACAGACAACCCGAGTATAACAATCAGGAGGGTAGAGTTGGGGCACATGTTCGTTCACACAAGTGTAGGGAGAGATCGGGAGGTTGTGAGGGGGGGGGGGGGGGGGGGGGGGGGGGGGGCGAGAGAAAAAAAAAGCCAACAGTTCAGCTTTTCTTTTCATATCAGCGAAGCTGGACAGAAAGGTGTGAGGAAAGAGCTGGTCCCTCGTTTGATCTCATCACACGGCTTGCTAATCATTCTAAAAAGAAAGCCGCCCCAGGACCGCGCAGATCACCCGGCAAATCTGGTCAAACATACATAATGGCCAGTGGTCGAACTATGCCTGAAATGAAGGTAAAGCTCTTTTGTTCTGGCATGAGCCAAACTCGGACCTTGAGCTGACAAGCCCATGGATCACTTGCGTCTGACCCGCAGTCACAATCTAGATCCGCACACAGGCAAACAGGCCGTGCACGTGCACACACACACACACGAGAGAGAGAGAGAGAGAGAGAGAGAGAGAGAGAGAGAGAGAGAGAGAGAGAGAGAGAGAGAGAGAGAGAGATTTGTGTGTTGTTCTTCCTACCCTTCCTTTTGGCCCTCCATAACGCATCTCAGCACACCAGCTGACGATCAGCTGTCGTGCTTGTACAGGCAACACGTGTACAGCATAAGGCTACACTGTGTTCACAGTTGATTTTTTTTTTTTTTTCATTTTAAACACTGTAACAGTCGCATTCTTTTTTTATTTGAGCAGTTCAACTGAAGCCAAAATAGCGAATCTGTGTACACCTGAATGTAATAAACGTAAATGCGAAAATAAATGGTGTTTAACTGTGTTGATCTTGAAGAGAGACATATTGTACATTATATATATTCTCAAAGCAAGTAAGTCCTACGCAGTCTTAATTAACGCTCATTAAGTTATATCACTGGAAAGTAACCGACGGTCTCCCCTCCTCTCCTCCTCCATTACGATTGCAACGAGACCGCATGAAAAAAAAAAAAAGAAGCTTTTCTAACATCAAAAGAGCTGTTGTAACAAATATTTCAGTCAGGAATATGGATCTAAATTCAAGTCGGTGTTCTTCATACAACAGTGATGCAACCACTTGGGGCCGGGGGATAACGTGAGTCGTGTAACAGGCTCACTTCAAGGTCTAATATCTTCTTAACTGCACAAACGTAAACATGTATCACTTAAACAGATAAACATTTGCAACATGTTGAAAAGCGTATGCCAAGAACAGCCCGAATGATTTCGAATCGCTGAGGTAAAAACAGCTGAGGGACAACATCGGTTGGCCTACAAGCAGCCGAATCGCTGAATGGAGGCTTTTGTTCGGTCTGCCCTGTAGTCCTGCCCACGAACTGGCGTCGATAACCTTGTGGAGCAGTCATGTATCGAGCAGACTGTTTCACCACTCAGCCATATGATGAAAACTTACACATAAGCAAATGAAAGAATAGTTTTAAAAAGACAACATGCAGATGAAATTCTATGTTAACCAATAAAAACAGGTTACAATCATACAGAAACAAGCAAAAACCACGAGGAGTTGTACGCTAATGTTTATGCGCACAGAGCATGCGTACTACTTTACAACTTACATGTCGAGGTCAGCTGCATTATTTTCTCTCTCGTAGAAGAAATCCTCGCCCGGCCTCCTCCTCGTGTGCGTTCTAGCATCAAATGCCATCAACGAAGATATGTTTTACACTTTCCAAAATAATAAAAACAATCCAGAAAGTTGAAATTAAGGATGATTGCAAGTCACAGTCGACAAGAAGCACAGCACAACACAACCAGAATGAGTAATAATTGGCGGGAAACAGCTGTCGTGGCGATTCACACGGTAGCGTGTATGTAAAGAAGCCACGCAACTTCTTCATTTTGGCACATTCTTTAAGTTTTGCTCAACGAACGCAAAAACTCCAAGGTGTTCCTGACTAACATTACATCAAACTACTTGTTAACTAATTGATTATATCATAATTTAGTAAAACATGGTAGGAATATTTTCTTGCGCGGATCTCAAAATTCTCCTGGCTGTGCGGCGTTCTAGGTTGGCAAGGCGCGGGAAAGCGAAAATAAACACATGCGGAGCTCCGCGGCTTGTTGCCAAGATGAGGTTGGGAGAATTTAGCAGTTGGGTAAAAATGTTTTACGCTATTTAAGTTTTCCTTTTCTAATACACTTAATACAGTTACACTCATATGATGCGAACATTATTTTACTTTTGGATTCGGTATAGAAAATGAACCATTATTACTGAACAAGTACAGTAATTAATGTAGACAAGTCTAGACACAATGAATTCATCTCTCAGGGCACGCTGTCTGGAATGCACGCGCTCCTACGACATTGCCTTATTCGTCACAGCTCATTCAAGTCAGCTGACTGTTCAGGGAAGTCGGATTGGCTCCCTGATTATCAACACACACACACACACACACACACACACACACACACACAAAATCAGACGGGACGGAGCACGACTTTCGAAAGATAGTCTTTTCTATTCTAGTTGCGCTTTAGATTAAAATATCTTTTCATTAAGAGACACAATGTAACATTTTGCACGGACAATAACTATTTTGCTTGGATTTGTGCGTACCATACTGTGTTTTGAACATTAAACATGCTCGCACTATATTGTAGTAAAGTTCATTGAATTTATGCCAATGCGAATACCTTCGCTCGCTCAGTCGCTACAGTTGTGAAAATTTACGCTGTTTTCGTTTTAGCGTTCGGTACTCAAATCGTAAAAGGTAACCTTTGTTATCCGACTTGTTTTGCGTTTTTATTTGTTGCAATGTTTGGATTGTTATTAATTTGTCAGAAAATAAAGTGTTGGCATGCGATGTGGCGGTGACCTCTGGCGTTCAGCTGATCTGTCACATGACAAGAGAGACCTCCCGCGACGCTTTGCGCGGAATGCGTGACGTATTGTTTGGCACGCAGGGGGTCTGAAACACCATGTGCACGAGGGAAAAGTGAAAATGGCTTCACTTTCCTACTGACCGGTACGGAAAGCCTCAAGTCAGCTGTGATTCACGGTTCAGTGTTCTTGCTGCGCCGAAGAATTGTCAACAAAGCCCTCTGAGCAACATCGCTTGTGCCTGTTTGTCAAGGTATCAGTCGTGATGATAGCTTCGTTGTTGGTACACTTTCTCCGGCTTAGTCCAAAGGTATAGAGATTCAGTGGGTTTGATAAAGGAGTTGACTGGCAGAGGGGGCAGGGGGGGGGGGGGGGGGGGGGGGGGGGAGATGGGGGGTAGCTGAGGGAGTGCCCCATGCCTAGCGTGTTGGAGGAGGGGTAGGGCCTAAAATGCTGAGCGAGCGCCGAGGCCACTTAAAGTACAGCGCGACAAATAGCAAGATGAATTGTTATGGATACTGTTTCATTCAAATAACAAATAAATGGTTGAGGAAGAGGGGTGCAGAAAAACGATAATTCCGTTATTTTGAAATGTTGTTTAAATCGGTATCGCATTTGAAAATGTCTTTCTGGTCAGGTGACTGGCAAACATTGACGACGACGACAACAACAGCAACAACAACAATGATAAAGACATCTGCACTCATTTCGGCATTCAGCAGCTCGATCTTGAACTGCGTACCGGGTACTACCATATATTATGGGTGAACTGTTGGGCGTGTTTTGTTCCAATGATAATATGACTTGGCAATGCAAAAATGTAATCGCGTGAAAAATATATCGGTTTTTAAAATAATGGTCATCCAGATCCAAGACGTAAGCCTACGAGATCGCGTCGACTTTTGATCACCTAAGAGGTTAAAAAAAAAAAAAAAAAAAAAAAAAAAATCCGGGATTCCCACATTACTTGAAGTTTGGTTTTTACAGGATGCGTAAGGCCCTTTCTTTTTTCTTTTCTTTTTAGTTCTTTAATTGGGCGGAAATCACTTATGATGTTTTGAAAAACCGGTCCTAGTCAAATTTTCTGATAACCAACACCGCAGGTGTCCTACTTTCGGGCCTGGTAGGTGATGAAAAAATGCGCAGAGTATAATCCCGTCATGTAGTCTCAACCAGAATGGAAACTCCACAGCGTCATGTTCATCATCCTATCCTGAGAATTCACACTAAAAAGAAGTTTCAGGTGGTGTCACTTCATGCCCAACTCTCATAGTGACTGAAGTCTCGGGCGATTTCCGCACAAAGCCATCGTAGGTTTGTTACAGTCTTCGGTTTTTGTCAAATTCACTTTGGGGGAGGGGAGTGGGGTGGTTGAACTTGGTGGCTGGCTCCACCACAAAGAAAAGTTATTGTTGACAGTATAGGGTTTGGAAAGTGGTGCCCTGTGTAGTCTGAATCAGACTCGGCAACAGTACAGTGCTTTTTTTTTCTCTGGGTGGGTTGCCCTTTGGCGACCTTACTGGACAGACAGTGGTTCTACCGAAGAGTGGAAAGTGGAACAGCCAAAACAAAAACGACTATGTTTAATTAAACCTAATCTTCCTAGACAGTAGCTGTCCAGGAAGCGCTGGTTTTACGTACGAGTCCAGCTTTGAGTTATACCGACGTTACTTTTCTTTTTTTTTTCTTTTTCTTTCTTTCTTTCTTTTCTTTCTTTCTGCCTTTTCTTCTTCCTTTCTTTCTTTTCTTCATTTCTTTCTTTCTTCTTTCTTCTTCCTTTCTTCAGTCTTTCTTCCTTTCTTCTTTTTTCTTCCATTCTTTCTTCCTTCCTTTCTTCGGTTCTTTCTTCTTCCTTTCTTTCTTCATTTCTTTATTTCTTTCTTCCTTTCTTTCTTCATTTTTTTCTGCCATCCTGCCTTTCTTTTCATTTTTTTTTTTTCCTTCTTTTTCTTTTCTTTCTTTTTTCAGTGATTTAGATTGTCTTGTAATCGATGACTTTAAGTTGCTTTGGACTTTTTCAATCTGTGGATGTTGAAGCGCGCGTCGCTGTGCCGCTGTTGTTAGCGTGCTGGCATTCCTGACACGGCCGTTGACGTCTGCTGGGCCGTGGAACAGTCTGACTCCGCTTGGCTGATTTTCACTTCCGAGAGCAGCGGTGGATTTTTGTTTTTCAATTCTGAATTATGAGGTGGGATACAGGCAACGAACGTGAAATACGACGATAAGCCAAAAAACAGAAGAAGACGTAACGATACAACGATGAACGACGTCGTGAAATAAAGACAAGAGCGCGGGCATCGTGGAAGGAAACTAGTGGGCGCTTTCGTGACACAAATGACTTTTGATCTGTGTGTCAGTCACACGAGAAACAATGCTCATCGTGTATTCCGATCGGCACGCAGACGATTGATATGCATCTATTCTTCATCGTTTCCAGAAACAATGGTTTTTACTTGTCGATCAACGTAATATTGAGGGTAGTTGATTCAAGGTCGAACCATCGTCAGAAATTAACCTGTCATCTTTAAAGCCTGTTAGTCAGAAAATCGATTAGATTTACTTGGTACATTTGTATTACATCATCAAATGACATAAATGAGCACACGCACGCACGCACACACGCACGCACGCACGCACGCACGCGCGCGCGCACACACACACACACACACACACACACACACACACACTCACGGACGCACGCACACACACATTCTCTCTCTCTCTCTCCCTCTCTCTCTCTCTCTGGACTTATCGAATTTTCAAATACATTTTGAGAAACGTCTTAATTACGTAATGCCATTTTGACATTGAAAAGGTCTGTATCTAAGCGAAACTAAAATGCTGTACAATATTTTCCAAAATGGACGTTTTCAATAGACAGTCTTTTTCCTGAGCAATCTGCGCGAAACATTGATTTCTATGTTCTAAGTGAACTTACCAGAAGTATCTGTTATTTCAGAAATTTTGTCGCCATAAAAATGTACCTGCTTATATGCGAAAACGAAGTTGGTTTCAGAAAAATCCTAGTGGGTTTACAACAAAAACAAAACAAAAAAGTGTGGGGTGGGGGGGCTTTTCGGGCTTTTGCCAGTTAGTAAACAAACTTTACGAGTTTGGCCAGTGTACACGTTCTTCCTCAAGTAAACAAAGTTCAGCTTCATCAGCAAGGTTGGTTGCCCTACTGGAGAAGTTTCAGTATTGTCAAGTTCCAGTTCTGTCTCTGCGTGCGGATTTCTTCATACGCTACACGACGACTACTTAAAGTATGAGCCGTTAGTGCGCAGGTGTGGAGGAGGGTGGGAAGGATGGTGGAGTGACGTAGGAAGATTTTTCAAGCCAGGATAGGGAAGAGGGCCAGGCCAGAGGGAGGAGAGTGAGGGGGGGGGGGGGGGGGGGGGGGGGGAGGAGGAGGGGTAGTCAAAGTAAGAATTCTAACAGAAAGAAGATGAATTTTCTTGATATGAAGGTTGAAAAAGACACAACTTTGAAGTAGCCACGTTCCGGCATGGTGGCGGTTTTAAACACGAAGTTTACGGAAGGGAAGGGGTACGCGTACCAAGGGACCGCTTGGGTCATGGGTGGCGGGGTCACGGGGCAACGTCCTGGTTAGAGGAGGTGGTGTGATTTTTTTTATTCATTTATTTATTTTAGATGCATGCTCTGCAGGCCTCTGGTGGAATATAACTTGATGTATGTTCACTAACTGTGGGTAATTCTATCCTTTAAAGTTTAAAAAAAAAAGGAGAGAGAGAGAGAGAGAGAGAGAGAGAGAGAGAGAGAGAGAGAGAGAGAGAGAGAGAGAGAGGATCGAGGGTTATGGGTACCCACACATTTCCCCCCCCCCCCCCCCCCCCCACCTCCCCCGTCCATTTTCCCCTGGGCTCCACCTCTGCGCCCTGCACTCCCAAGTATGATAATACATTCTGACACCTACGGGTGCCATCTGCTTCAAGTGAATCTTGTGTGTTTCCTATTGAAACACGGTGGATGGGAGGAGAGAGGGAAGGGGGGAGGGGTCGCAAGCAGTGTTTGAGCCTCTCCCGGGTCATTGTTGAAAGCAGTTGTTTTTTATTTGTTTGTTCTGTTTCTGTCCTTTACAGCGTTAAAACCTGTGACGGCGAGACAAAGGAGGGGGCGGGGGGGGGGCTGCTAAACTAGGCCTTTGCTCGATAGATTCGGTGGTTGCTGTTGTCATAGCCATTGTCAGGAAGAGCTTGAGCAGTTTGCCCAGCGGAGACAAGGATATGTCTAACCAAAAGGGGAGGGGTGGGGCTGGGGGAACCAAAAATATGCTTTCGGGTTCAACCCCTCCCCCCCCCCCCCCCTCACTTTGAGAGGGAACAGTGGGTGGGTGGGTGTGGAGGGGGGCGATCATCCAGTTCCTGCGCCAGCTGGACACAGGTAAGTGAAGAATAGGGAAAGGGGGTTCACAGACAAACTCTGACCTTCAGTCACGCGCTGGTCATGACGTCTAAGGTTCACACCCATCTGCAATGATTCAGCAGGCGGGGACAGCCAGCCATTCAAAGACAGTGAGGGAAGGGGACGAACCCTTCTCTGTTCGATACATGTACCACCAGAACGACAACACATTTAAGACAAATAGCTAAGACGGCAGTTTGTACAGTGTGTTGGACGCTTTGCGAGGTTCCAGCTCGGCAGCATCGGACTGCAAACTCGGTGCTGTCAACCAGGCATCCTCATCCTTACTGAACATCCCAAGCATTGCACGCGCTCTTCCTGGGTATAGGACTGGGAGAGACACTGCAGGATTCCTGTTGGATGTTGGTGTGGCCTTCAGCACGAGTAGTAGGGGGGGGGGGGGGGGGGGGGGGGGGGGGGGGGGGGGGGCTTAAGTGAAGGAGGGCGGGAGAGATTGGCCAATACCGAGGACGCCTGACGAGGCAATCGCATCAAAATCCGTTAAAAAAAAGTCAAAGTAAAGGAGTATTCCCATTGTTTATTTCAATCGTTATTGTATTTTCTGAAGATGTCCAATAGGTTTAGTGTTCTTGTATCACCTGAAGATGTCCAATAGGTTTAGTGTCCTTGTATTACCTGAAGATGTTCAATAGGGTTTGTGTTCTTGTATTACCTGAAGATGTCCTATCGGTTTAGTGTTCTTGTATTACCTGAAGATGTCCTATCGGTTTAGTGTTCTTTACTTCTTGAAGATGTCCTGTCGGTTTAGTGTTCTTGTATTACCTGAAGATGTCCTATCGGTTTAGTGTTCTTCTATTGCCCGAAGATGTCCTGAAGATGTTCAATAGGTTTAGTGTTTTTGTATTACCTGAAGATGTCCAATAGGTTTAGTGTTCTTGTATTACCTGGAGATGTGTTATCGGTTTAGAGTTCTTGTATTACCTGAAGATGTCCTGCATGTTTAGCGTTCTTGTATTACCTGAAGATGTCCTATAGGTTTAGTTCTTGTATTGCCCGAAGATGCCATATGGGTTTAATGTTCTTGTGTTACCTGAAGATGTCCTGTAGATTTGGTGTTCGTGTATCACCTGAAGATGTCCAATGGGTTTAGCTTCTATTACCTGAAGATGTCCTATAGGTTTAGTGTTCTTGTATTACCTGAAGATGTCCTGTAGGTTTAGTGTTCTAGTATAACCTGAATATGTCTTATAGATTTGGTGTTCGTGTATCACCAGAAGATGTCCAATGGGTTTAGCTTGTATATATATATATATATATATATATATATATATATATATATATATATATATAAGAATACTGCTAAAATGCCTAATGAAATATATATATATATATATATATATATATATATATTTTTTTTTTTTTTTTTTTAACATCTGCCTGCAGTCATTATTTCTTTGAAACCTACTTGTAATCAAAGTGGCTGTTCTCCTTTGTTGTATTCTGTCTTCTTATATGTATCCTGATTACTTCCCTTTCATTCATTTTGGATATTCTGGTTTTAAACATGTTCTGATCAAACATAGCGAGCATTGCTACCTGTCCATTCTAAGGTAGAATATGACAAATAGGCAAGACAATCTATAGAAACAGTGGATATAACTCTTTCATACAGAGATCACATTTAGTGAGCTGACATTTTTAGATTTTTATTCATGAATGTTGATTCTTTTTAAATCACCACGTTTTGTTAGTTTAACAGAAGTCGTGTGTGTGTGTGTGTGTGTGTGTGTGTGTGTGTGTGTGTGTGTGCAGAACTAACAAAATATGACTATCTTGATTGTATTCTTGATTTGTACGGTTTCGCTTCTGTCGTCCTTTAGGAGCGAGAAAAGAAAAAAGAAGAAAGGAAAACCGAAGAGGAGAAGGGACTGGGAATTTTGAGTATATTCGTGTGTCAGCCGACTTAAGTAGGCCTTATACAAGCTGAAAATGTGATGATGATAATTGTGATGAAGAAACAGAAGAGGAAAAGAAGGAGAAGAAAAGAAGATGATGACAAAGAAAAAAAAAGATGAAACACGAAGGAAAAGAAAGAAGAGAAGGAGGAGGAAGAGGAGATGGAAGGAAGAAAGAAGAAAAGAAATGCTGAAGAAGGAGAAGAAGATGACATAAGCTTAGGAAGAATACGCTGAAGGGGGTATGGGGGGTGGTGGCGGGGGTGTGGGGAAGTCATGAAGGAAGAAGAAGGAAGAATGGTCATGTAAAGGCTGAAGAAGAAGAAGAAAACGTGAATTGTGCGTAAAGAAGAAAAACGTGTATTGTGCGTAACAACAGCACATGTTTAGATCAAATCATTTGCAGACACCTAAGCTTAAAGTGTTGACAAAAGTTCTACCAGAAGTGTATAGCTATCATTATTATTCCCTGTTGTTAAAAAAAAACAAACAAACAAACAGAAAAAAAAAACCCACTATGAAAAAGAGCTACTCTTTCACTGAAAAGAACAATATGAGGAAGCAGACGGGGACAATATTCCACATATCAATATTCTTGCCTGTCAAGCCTTAAATCCGCCCGCAGGACATGCCTTGAGGGTGACAGATCCGTCTTCTGATCGACGCTGGCAAGATAATGCACAGAATCGCTGAACATGGCGATTACCCTCAGGACTGAGAAAGATTTAGTGAGGTTAGAAACTTTGCCATATTAAAGAAAGGAAGCAGGAAAACAGAGTATTTCGGTGAAGCGGGGAGAAAAAGAAAAGAAAAGAAAAAAAAAAAGGGTGGGGGTGGGGGGGGGGGGGGTGTCGCTTATCAAGTTTAGGAAGCAAAGACTGGTGGAAAACTGATGAGATCTTTCTTCAACAAGAAGAAAAATCGATGCTGAAGAAATTCTACCTGTAGGGTCATATGGCGTAGTATATTATTTAAACAAAGACACACATTTTCAATTCCTATTTTGTACGAGGATCAACATAATAAAACAATAACGATATGATACTGAACATCACATGTCTTGGTTCTAAACATGATTAGATAATATTTTCACAATGAAGTTGCTTTCACTACTAAGAAATTAAAAACAACCAACCAAACAGACGTGACAAAACAAAAGCTCCAGATCTTATTCACAAAAATTTGTTGACATTGTACTCTCTCACCATGCTGTTTCACAGATACCTGCATATGAAAGCATATTCCCATTATTGATGAACATTGCACTCATAGCCCCATATATAAAAGAGACCAAGAGATCTTCGTAGAAATTACTGGCCAGTTTCCTCAAAGATACTCGAAAAGTGTGTACATCAACACGTATATTCCTTTCTTATATCAAATACTTTCTAACTCCCTTGCAGTCTGGATTTATCCCTTGTAATTTTATAGTCAGTCACTTACCACCTATAACGAAGTTGGTACTTCTTTCTATGCTGGAGTTACTTCACACATTGTATACCTGGACATGCCAAAAGCCTTTGATCATGTTTGGTGCCAGTGGTCTCATATTACAGCTAAACGCTGCTGGGGTCAGAAAAAAAACTGCTTGTCTTTTTCAGAGAGACCATCTTGCCAACCGTTGTCAGGCAGCGGTTATGAAAGATGAAAAAACCCAATCTCCAAAATGCTTCTGCGGGAGTGCTTCAGGGATCTGTGTTAGGTCCTTTGTTGTTTGTAGTTTACATTAATGCTAAAAGTTCATGACATCGGTCCTGTAGTCAAACGACTCGCTGGCGATACCAGCTTAGCACTTTCTCTGTCTAACCCTGTAATTCGTTCTCAACTCTTGGAGTCTGACCTACAAGAGACTGCGTATTGGATAGAGCACTGGAAGATCAAATTTAATGGGAAGAAGGCAGAACTGTTAAATATTATTCGAGATTACCAGCAAGCGTACCCAGATATTTGTAACACACTTCTGCAGTCTGTTATTGCACATAAATATCTTGGTATGCCATTCAGAGTAACTGAATGAGGAGAACAGATCAGATTACATTAAACGAATTTAACATGTTGGATTACCTGCGTACAAAAATACAGACTATCCAGAAAAGGCCCAAAGGCTTTGTATAAATCATGCATCTTGCTCCATTTTGACTATCCTGATAGTATTTGGGACAACTGCAGTGAGGCGAAGGCAAAGAAACTTGAAATTGTTCACATAGAAGCAGTTCGTTTAAGAATAAGATGTAAAAGGCACAAGTCACCCGGTTCCGCTTTTTGAGAGGAGGGAGAAGGGAGAAGGTAGGAATTTATTAAGTTTTATTATATGGCTAATGGTATGTTCCCAGAACTGTTTAATTAGCTTAGTCTCACTCTTGTTGCGAACACGACTGACCTACTAGACAATGTAAAAGCCCACAAAATCTCTTAGCGAATTCGAACGTTTAATTTTACGAGATGATTCGGTTTTGCCTTGTTCCTACTATTACAGAGACAGAAGTATGAACAGATGAACCACCGAAAACTGCTCCGTGAAATGTAACTTAAAACTAGATCTTGTTAAACGTCCCTGATAAAAACAAACCCGTGGTGGTACTGATTCAGAAACGGTTTTTAAAACGTCTCTTACTATATTGTCCATAAATACTGTAATATCGTTAGAAGAGAGAGATTTCCACTCGGACACCTTACTGGTTTGAAGTGGATACTTCCTCATGGTAACCAAGCTCTTTAAAAAAAAAACCCCAAAGATAATAAAATAATATTCAAAACTGTTCATCTCTTCATCAGACAAATTGATTGGATTTCAATTTCGTGTATCCAAAATCAGAACGGACACTGGATTTTCTGGGATTGATTCAAAAGTTTAGGAAAATAAAACTGTTTAGAGCAAATCTCTCTCTCTCTCTCTCTCTCTCTCTCTCTCTCTCTCTCTCTCTCTCTCTCTCTCTCTCTCAACGCCTAAGATAAGGTTGATATTGAGAGTGAATGGTCTTCGCATGCTTGTTTTACTTTTACGATGTTCATTGTTTTCCTTCACTTTCATTCTGTTACGTTTTATCCCTGTTTGCAACTTTGAATAGTCTGTCACATATGTAACTTGAAACATTTTGAATACACCGGAAGCACTGAGTTGTCACTGTTAAAATCTATATTTTTTTTTTAGATATTGTTTTTCCATTTGAAAACATTTTTCTTCATAGAGGAGCACAACACACACACACACACACACACACACACACACACACGCACGCACGCACGCACGCACACACACACACACACACACACACACACACACACACACACACATATATATATATATATATATATATATATATATATATATATATAAAGTCTGAAGAAGGAGAAGAATACATCAATGTTTAGGAGGAAAAGGTAGGAACGAAGGAAACAAAAAGAGGGGGGGGGGGGGGGGGAAGAAGAAGAAGAAGAAGAAGAGAAGAGAGAGAGAGAGAGAGAGAGAGAGAGAGAGAGAGAGAGAGAGAGAGAGAGCGTCTCGGAGCTTAGAATCCCCAGCCCCTGTACAGGGCCCCCTGTGGTCCGTGGTGGGACAGTCCATTACAACGACGGACACTCTTATCTGTCGGGCAGACAGACGCCGGCCATGACGTCAACGCAGGGATCGAACTGGCTGAGACCGCGGGCCCCTTAAAGATAGGCTTAGCACCTCCAAGATGAAGGCGGGGGGGGGGGGGGGGGGGGGGGGGGGGGGGGGGGGGACGGGTTTTCTAGATTGGCCAGACAGAGAAGGGGGGAGGGAGGGGGGGGATGGGGAGAGAGAGAGGGTGGCTGGGGAGGAGAGGGTGGAGATGGGGGTTGGGAGTTACATAGACGGGGTTGGTGTGGGGGTAGAAGAAGGATAAAGAACGTGCGGCGAGGGGGGGGGGGGGGGGGGGGGGGGGGGGGGGGGGAGGGTGTTTTGAATAATTGAAGGACGTAGCACCTCTGGTAATGGAGAGAGAAGTCAGGGTGGCCAGTGAAGAGAGAAATCATTGGGGGCCAGTGAAGAGAGAAATCATTGGGGGCCAGTGAAGAGAGAAATCATTGGGGGCCAGTGAAGAGAGAAATCATTGGGGGCCGGTATAGAGAGAAACCATTGGTGGCCAGTGAAGAGAGAAAAATCATTGGTGGCCAGTGAAGACAGACGTGGAATCGGCCAATGAGGAAATAAATGAGATCAGCCAATAGGCCAAAGAGGAAATAGATCAGCCAACAGGCCAATGAAGAAATAAATCAGATCAGCCAATAGGCCAATGAGGAAATAAATCAGATCAGCCAACAGACCAATGAGGACATAAATCAGATCAGCCAATGAGGAAATAAATCAGATCAGCCAACAGACCAGTGAGGAAATAAGTTAGATCAGCCAATAGGCCAATGAGGAAATAGATCAGCCAACAGGCCAATGAAGAAATAAATCAGATCAGCCAATAGGCCAATGAGGAAATAAATCAGATCAGTCAACAGGCCAGTGAGGAAATAAAAATCAGATCAGCCAATGAGGAAATAAATCAGATCAGCCAATGAGGAAATAGATCAGCCAACAGGCCAATGAGGAAATAAATCAGATCAGCCAATAGGCCTATGAGGAAATAAATCAGATCAGCCAATAGGCCAATGAGGAAATAAAATAAATCAGATCAGCCAACAGGCCAATGAGGAAATAAATCAGATCAGCCAATGAGGGAAATAAATCAGATCAGCCAATAGGCCAGTGAGGAAATAAGATCAGCCAATAGGCCAATGAGGAAAATAAATCAGATCAGCCAATGGGGAAAATAAATCAGATCAGCCAACAGGCCAATGAGGAAATAAATCAGATCAGCCAATAGGCCAATGAGGAATAAATCAGATCAGCCAATGAGGAAATAAATCAGATCAGCCAATGAGGAAATAAATCAGATCAGCCAACAGGCCAATGAGGAAATAAATCAGATCAGCAATAGGCCAATGAGGAAATAAATCAGATCAGCCAACAGGCCAATGAGGAAATAAATCAGATCAGCCAATGAGGAAATAAATCAGATCAGCCAACAGGCCATTGAGGAAATAAATCAGCCAGTAGGCCAATGGGGAAATAAATCAGATCAGCCAATGAGGAAATAAATCAGATCAGCCAACAGGCCAATGAGGAAATAAGTCAGATCAGCCAATAGGCCAATGAGGCAATAAATCAGATCAGCCAACAGGCCAGTGAGTGAGGAAATAAATCAGATCAGCCAATAGGCCAATGAAATAAATCAGATCAGCCATTGAGGAAATAAATCAGATCAGCCAACAGGCCAATGAGGAAATAAATCAGATCACCCAATAGGCCAATGAGGAAATAAATCAGATCAGCCAATGGGGAAATAAATCAGATCAGCCAACAGGCCAATGAGGAAATAAATCAGATCAGCCAATAGGCCAATGAGGAAGTAAATCAGATCAGCCAACAGGCCAGTGAGGAAATAAATCAGATCAGTCAATGAGGAAAAAAATCAGATCAGCCAACAGGTCAGTGAGGAAATAGATCAGCCAATGAGGAAATAAATAAGATCAGCCAACAAGCCAATGAGGAAATAAAATCAGATCAGCCAACAGGCCAATGAGGAAATAATTCAGATCAGCCAATAGGCCAATGAGGAAATAAATCAGATAGCCAACAGGCCAATGAGGAAATAAATCATATCAGCCAACAAGCCAATGAGGAAATAAATCAGACATGCCAACAAGCAAATGAGGAAATAAATCATGTCAGCCAATAGGCCAATGAGGAAATAAATCAGATCAGCCAACTGGCCAATGAGGAAATAAATCGGATCAGCCAATGAGGAAATAAATCAGATCAGCCAACAGGCCAGTGAGGAAATAAATCAGATCAATCAGATCAGCCAATGAGGAAATAAATCAGATCAGCCAATGAGGAAATAAATCAGAGAGGAAATAAATCAGATCAGCCAATGAGGAAATACATCAGATCAGCCAATGAGGAAATAAATCAGATCAGCCAATGAGGAAATACATCAGATCAGCCAATAATGGCAACAAATTTGGGCGGTCAGTAAGGAAGACAGAATCACGATAGTCTATGAAGAAAGAATTTTACAGTGACCAATAAAGAGAGAGATCATAGTGGCCAGTAAAGAGAGAGATCATGGTGGCCAGTGAAGAGAAATCATGGTGGCCAGTGAAGAGAGATCATGGTGGCCAGTGAAGAGAGAGAGATCATGGTGGCCAGTGAAGAGAGATCATGGTGGCCAGTGAAGAGAGATCATGGTGGCCAGTGAAGAGAGAGATCATGGTGGCCAGTGAAGAGAGATCATGGTGGCCAGTGAAGAGAGAGAGATCATGGTGGCCAGTGAAGAGAGAGAGATCATGGTGGCCAGTGAAGAGAGATCATGGTGGTCATTGAAGAGAGAGATCATGGTGGTCATTGAAGAGAGAGATCATGGTGGTCATTGAAGAGAGATATCATGGTGGTCATTGAAGAGAGAGAGAGATCATGGTGGCCAGTGAAGAGAGAGAGATCATGGTGGCCAGTGAAGAGAGAGAGATCATGATGGCCAGTGAAGAGAGAGATCATGGTGGCCAGTGAAGAGAGAGATCATGGTGGCCAGTGAAGAGAGAGAGATCATGGTGGCCAGTGAAGAGAGAGATCATGGTGGCCAGTGAAGAGAGAGAGAGATCATGGTGGCCAGTGAAGGCCGAGTTTGGGACCTCCAATGAAGAGACAGTTTGGGGGGCCAGTAAAGTGAGATATCGGACTAGCCAACGAAGAGAGAAATCAGGGCCGTCAATGACAAGATAAGGCGTGATGGCCAGTTAAGAGAAAAAGTTGGGGTTTCCAATTAAGGGATTAATCAGGGCAGCTAATCAAGAGACGAAAGTGTCCAGGCAGTAAGAGAAATCGGGGGTGGTTTCACTTCTGTTCAAGTCTGATCCTGATTGAGTGATAAAACCATTTGTAAAATAACACAAAGACAAACAAGCTAATAACCGAACTACCCTACTAGAAAATGATCGAGGCATCACCATGTATACCAAACATTACTTCGATCACCCGCCGAGAAGAGGGAGGTGTGCGAAACTCTTCCGCCACTTTCCTTTCCCTCCCCAATCGTCATATATACGCATACATAGGTACGTCCTGTTCTTGTTGAATCACTCACTGTATTCGACGACATTCCTCTTAGAAAGCCTCGTCTGTAATGTGAACATTGTATCACCGTCATACCGTTGTTCAGCTTAGCAAACACTTTGCCGTTGACTGTTCATGGAGACATGGTCAGCAAGTGCCTAACTGCCGCTATGTTAATTTTATGTTTGCCCACAGTGACACCTTTCATTTTTCTTTGGTTCCTCATAGTGCTGTCTCTCTTCTTCCGATCAAAGAACCGCACAAGAGTCCACGGGAGCTATTGTTGTACGAACGTGGTGGCGCCCTCCGGTGGGAGAGCTCACTCACGCGCAAATGTCGTCAGTGGGCGGCTTAATGGGTGGTGCCCTGCGTATGTTGGATCAGAACAGGCGTCACTGAACACCACAGAAATGACTCGGCAGCAGTGCAGTGTCTCCTCCGGTGGGTTGCCTCTTGACGGCTTGACATTGACTGCTCCCTGTGGATTGCCAGTGCCGGGGGGCTGCGGCGGGCCGGGCCGGTGTAACAGCCCGTTCTTACCCTCCTCTGGAACTTACCCCGGGGTAAATCTGGGCTTGCCTGCTTTTACCCCTGGGGGTCATTCTAGGACTAGTTAGAACTTACCCAACCCCTAGCTGGAACTTACCCCCCCCCCCCCCCCCCCCCCAAAGGGTCAGTCTAGGACTATTTGGAATCTTCCTCCACCCCACCCCCCCCTTCAAACAAGAGAGGGTTATTCAGGGTTTTTCTCTGCCTTTTCCCAATACGCACGCCCGCCTTTAAAAGAATATTTGGGTTAGCCTGCATATTTACACCCTCTCCCATTGCCTATATACAGTCAGTTGAGTTTAGACAAAAGTGTAGTTCTAGACTCTTCTCAATAGATCGACCTCCTACTTGCCCCCCCCCCCCCTCCCCCCCCCCCTCCCCCCCTCCCCCCACCACACACACACACACCCCTGGTTCACTAACAGATACGTATTAACATTTCTCGCGCTAGCTTACACGCGTGGGTCAATATTCGGGTGTGTGAGTACGCCCGT
>JADBJO010005086.1:31370-38870 GCA_016801955.1 Conus betulinus | reverse complement strand
CCCAGTGTCCACCCTGCAGTAAACGGGTACCTGACTCAGTCCGGGGGAGGTTCAACCGGCAGAAGGAGAGGGCGTGGCTCCGTCTCCTTAATACCGTGCTTTACAGACGAGCTGAACCTTCAGCAGTTCTCTGTGAACCTTCAGCAGTTCTCTGTGAACCTTCAACAGTTCTCTGTGAACCTTCAGCAGTTCTCTGTGAACCTTCAACAGTTCGTTCAGTTTAGCGACTTTTGAGCATAATCTCACTGTAAAAGAATATCCTTACAACCCCTTCATTTGCGTTCACTTTATTTACTTATTTACAAGTGAATGATCTTCGTTTGGTTGCTGAAGTGTTTTCGTTTATCTGTGTGTCCATGAGCTGACGTAATTTTCGCCAACTGTTGGTTCTGTCTCTTGAGGGAGTGGGGCCGGGAGGGGGAGGAGGGGGGGGGGGGGGGGGGGGTTAGTGTGCTTTGTGGCAGAAATTTAAGAAAGAAAAAAAGGGCACAATTCACAAAGTAAAATCAAATTACAAACAGAAAAACCGAACGTAAATGCCCAGGTTTGTTAAATGTGCATGTGGTTTCACTGGTTCACAGGTCCCCCGACTCAGGGAGGCGGGGGTGGGAGATGGGGTGAGGGGTGGGGGGGGGGGGGGGGGGGGGGAGGGCATATGGGATTACGCACATCCAGTCAGTACCATGATGGTTAAAAACGATGATGGAAAATACGTTCCTTTTCTTTTTCTAAATAAATCTGTTGAAGTTTTGACAAAGTGTAACTATTACTCCGCATGTTTTAATGCGCAGAACAAACCGAGTTGGTCCAAATACAAATGACAGCAGTCTTCGACAGCGACGCAGTAGACTTTTCAAGGGAAGTAAGAAGCGCACAACTGTAGAGCCTTGATTTCTCGACTTATCTCCCTTACACTGTAAGTCGCTTTGTGCGTTGGCCGATATGCCTACAGCACGCACACACACGATGGGAACATGTAAAAACTGCAGTGTCTTTCTACAGTGTATTTCAGCTGTCACGGAATATCCCTCCTTCTCCCATTGCCCCTCGCCTCACATCTCCGGGAACTGATGATTTGACCTGTTTTTAAGGCTCTCTGTCGATTATTTCGCTGAAAATCGAGGAACACACGAACCTACCCGTACTGGACACCGATTTCAGGCCGTATGGAGTGTTTTACTCACCTGTGTGTCTTCTAGGTTCCTAAACAGCCCCATTTAATTCATTTTGAGCGGTCTAGCTTTACACTTGATGAAGAGGGAAGATGGAAAGAATCCACTTTTATACACACTGTAAATTCCGAAAACAATCCAGTCATGCCCATTCTCTCGTGGGCTACTCGAAACATTATTTACGGCCTTTGCATATTAATTTATTCTTTGGAACCCACAGACGCCCTCTCCCCCTCGCCCCCCCCCCCCCCCCCTCTCGAATTCCCTCTTACTCGCCCCTACTTCTTCCCCAAAACATGCTCCTCAAATGACGACAGCAAAGTGGGCTGAGACATCCAGAGCAACAACGTTGTAGGCTGATAGAAGTGTTGTAGGCCGATAGAGGGCAGAGTGACAGTGTTGTAGGCTGATAGAAGGCAAGTGTTGTAGGCCGATAGAGGGCAGAGTGACAGTGTTGTAGGTGATAGAAGGCAGTGACAATGTGGTAGCCGATAGAGGCAGAGTGACAGTGTGGTAGGGCTGATAGAAGGCAGTGTTGAGTGAGAAGAGAGTGAAGTGTGGTAGGTTCATACAAGGCAGTGTTGTAGGCAGAGAAAAGCAGGCCCGAGAGAAACAGACACCTGCAGTGCTGCTGGCAATCAACGCCGTGACAGCTGCATCCATTTGTGCAAACTGCCGTGGTTCCAGTCTTCCCTGTGGAATCCTGCAGTGAGTGGCTGGAACTGGGCTGCGTGGTTCCCAGTCTTCCCTGTGGAAACCTGCAGTGAAAGAGTGGCTGGAACTGGGCTGCGTGGTTCCAGTCTTCCCTGTGGAAACCTGCAGTGAGTGGCTGGAACTGGGCTGCGTGGTTCCAGTCTTCCCTGTGGAAACCTGCAGTGAAGAGTGGCTTCGTGGTTCCAGTCTTCCCTGTGGAAACCTGCAGTGAAGAGTGGCTGGAACTGGGCTGCGTGGTTCTAGTCTTCCCAGTGGAAAACCTGCAGTGAATTCAGCCCTGGGCAGAAGCCGGCAGGGCCGACAACTTCCGCAAAAATATGAACGGCTCAGACGGGAAGGGAAGCGATGCCAAAGACACCTGTCACTCCTCTCTGGGTTGACGCCTGCTGATCTTGCCACCCCAGCCTCCCTTCAAGGCTGTGAATGGGGATCTCTTCCTTCTGGAGGGAAGAAAAGAAGGTAGGTAGGGTGGCGGAGGAGAGGGGGTAGGCACACCGCCTCTATAACGCCGGTCTCGTTTTGGCAGCTCGGTGCCCTCTGAGCCCCTCGCAACGCATCGAGAGCCTGAAGTTATGGACACCGTTGATTGTTTTCACGTGCTTGTTTTGTTTTCACTTTGTCTGTAGGCGAATTTACTCCTTCAACTCAGTCAGTGTTGCGGTCTTTAAGCTTATCATTGTGAGATTTAGCTCTGCTTTAGACTGTTGAAAAAGAAAAGAAAATAACAAAGAAACCGGAAACTGTCAGTCACGGACAAACCCATCCGCCCAAATCATAGTTGATCAACAAGATTGAATCAGTCATAATTGTTCAGTATGATCAATCAGTCATAATTGTTCAGTATGATCAATCAGTCCTGTTGTTCAGTATGACCATCAGTCATAGTTATTCAGTATGATCAATCAGTCCTGTTGTTCAGTATGACCATCAGTCATAGTTCTTCAGTATGATCAATCAGTCATGTTGTTCAATATGACCATCAGTCATAGTTCTTCAGTATGATCAATCAGTCATGTTGTTCAATATGACCATCAGTCATAGTTATTCAGTATGATCAATCAGTCATGTTGTTCAATATGACAATCAGTCATAGTTATTCAGTATGATCAATCAGTCATAGTTGTTCAGTATAGCCATTAGTAGTAGTTGTTCAGTATGATCAATCAGTCATAGTTGTTCAGTATAGCTATTAGTAATAGTTGTTCAGTATGCTCAATCAGCCAAAGCTGTTCAGTATGATCAGTCAGTCATAGTTGTTAAGTATGATCATAGTCGTTCAGTATGCTCAATCAGCCAAAGCTGTTCAGTATGATCAATCAGTCATAGTTGTTCAGTATGCTCAGTCAGCCAAAGCTGTTCAGTATGATCAATCAGTCATAGTTGTTCAGTATGCTCAGTCAGCCAAAGCTGTTCGGTATGATCAATCAGTCATAGTTATTCAGTATGATCAATCAGCCACAGTTGTTCAGTACTATCGATCAGTCATATTTGTTCAGTATGATCAATCAGCCACAGTTGTTCAGTACTATCAATCAGTCATATTTGTTCAGTATGATCAATCAGTCATAGTTGTTCAGTACGATCAATCAGTCATAGTTGTTCAGTACGATCAATCAGTCATAGTTGTTCAGTAAGATCAATCAGCAATTGTTCAGTATGATCAATCAGCCATAGCTGTTTAGTTGATTTACATCAGTTAGCTATAGCTTTTTTCAGTTCGGTTTTTCAATCATGATCAGTCACATAGCTGTTTAGTTGATTTGTATCAGTCAGCCATAGCTGTTTTTTCAGTTCGGTTATTTCAATCATGATCAATCAGCCATAGCTGTTTAGTTGATTTATATCAGTCAGCCATAGCTGTTTTTCAGTTCGGTTATTTCAATCATGATCAATCAGCCATAGCTGTTTAGTTGATTTATATCAGTCAGCCATAGCTGTTTTTTTTCAGTCGGTTATTTCAATCATGATCAATCAGCCATAGCTGTTTATCAGTTAACCATAGCTTTTTTTTCAGTTTGCTTAAATCAGTCGGCCCTTGTCGCTCGGCATTATCACGTCAACCAGTCAGTCATTACGTCAACCAGTCAGTTATCACGTCTACCAGTCAGTTATCATGTCAACCAATCACTTACTACGTCAACCAGCCAGTTATGACGTCAATCAGTCAGTTATCACGTCTACCAGTTAGCGAGTTAACCAACCAGTTAACTGACTTGATTTGAAATCGCCATCACAAAAACACTGCACCCATGGGGTAAACAAACGTAAAACACAAAACATTATTACGGCACGAGGTCAGTCGCAGCAGGTGCTGCTGGGTGGTGCCACGTTTAAAAAAAAAACAAGTGATTGACGTCTTTCGCTGTGTGTTATCTTGACGGCTCACGTCAACCCCAGGGGGAGACACAAAAAAGACGCAAAACACGCCGAACAGACGAACAAACAATTTGTCGGGTTAATAGGTATGTACTTTGAAGGGACCGATTTTTGAGAAAATAAAATGTTATTGTCTTTTTTCCTGTTGTTCAGTGTGTGTCTTTGCCTTTGCTTGTGTGTCGTTTGGCTGGCTGTCGGTTCATAAACTCGTCTGCCTGCCTTGTTTGCCCGCTCTGTATGGTGCCTCTGTCTATTTCTGTCTCTGTCTCTGCCTGTCTGTGTCTCTGTGTCTGTCTCTCTCTGTCTGTCTCTCTCTGTCTCTGTCTCTCTGTCTGTCTCTCTCTCTCTCTGCCTCTCTTTCCCCTCTGTCTCTCTCTGTCTGTCTGTGTCTGTCTCTCTCTCTCTCTCTCTCTTCTCTCTCTCTACAGCCCCCCCCCCCCCCCCCCACCCATCCCCCCCCCCCCCACCCCCCGTGTTCTCGTCGACCATTTGCTCAGTCTCTCCGGTTTTTTTTTTTTTTTTTTGTCTGTTTGTTTTTTTTAACTTTTTTGTTTCTCGCACATTCAGCACACCCACCCCACCAGATTTTGATCTGGATCCGCTCCACAGACCCGCACCCAAATTTCACGGAAGGAAACTGTCAGTGTGCTTTTGGACGGTCGATGTTGGATTTCATAGCAGGAGCGGTCACGCTCAGTGAAAACCTTTGCCGCAAGTCGTGGGTTTGTCGAATGACCCACAGTTACCATTTTCTCCTGAACGACCCACAGTTAACGATTTCACCTGAACGACCCAGAGTTACGAGTTTCACCCGAACGACCCAGAGTTGTGATTTTTCCTGAATGACCCACAGTTGTGATTTCATCTGGATGACCCACAGTTATGATTTTTCACCTGAATGACCCACAGTTGTGATTTCATCTGGATGACCCACAGTTATGATTTTCACCTTGACAGCTGGTTTAGCTTTCAGTCTATCTCCACATTTTTTTTTTTTTTCATCAGTCTATCTCTCAACATTTTACGACTCTCTATCAGTCTATCTCCACAACAATTTACTCTATTACCAGTCTATCTCCACAACATTTAACGACTTTATCAGTCTATCCCCACAACATTTTACGACTTTTTCAGTCAATCTACAACGTTTTTACGACTTTTTCAGTGTACCTCTACAACATTTTACGACTTTATCAGTCTACCTCCACAACATTTTACGACTTTTTCAGTCAATCTCCACAACGTTTTTACGACTTTTTCAGTGTACCTCTACAACATTTACGACTTTATAAGTCTACCTCCACAACATTTTACGACTTTATCAGTCTAAGTCCACAACATTTTACGACTTTATATCAGTCTACCTTCACAACAGTTTACGACTTTATCAGCCTATCTCCACAACCTTTTTCGACTTCATCAATCTCCACAACATTTTTTACGACTCGTGTCAGTCTATCTCCACAACATTTTACGACTTTATCAGTGTACCTCCACAACATTTTACGACTTTATCAATCGATCTCTACAACATTTTAGGACTTTATCAGTCTACCTCTACACACATTTTACGACTTTATCAGTCTATCTCCACAACATTTTACGACTTTATCAGTGTACCTCCACAACATTTTACGACTTTATCAGTCTATCTCCACAACTTTTTACGACCTTATCAGTCTGTCTCTACACATTTTTACGATTTTATCGGTTTATCTCCCACAACATTTTACGACTTTATCAGGCTATCTTCACAGCATTTTACGACTTTGTCAATCTACCTTCACAACATTTTACGACTTTATCAGTCTATCTCCACAACATTTTACGATCTCCACAACATTTTACGACTTTTGTCAATAGAGCATGGCTTCGCGTGTGTACGAAAAATGGGTTTGTTTTTGTCTACAAAGGAGTAAACAAATAAATCAAACCTACTGCAAGGCATTTGTTCAGAGAAAAGTAAGGGTCTGTGGTGACCCAGGACGTATGGTAAGGCTTAGTGCCTTCACAAAGGGCGCGGGTCCCCGAAGACCCCCCACATATGGTGCACGACATTCCAGCGACGTACGGGCGAAAGTGAAACAAAGGGCAGTGGCATCGCTTCTGCTGAACGATCGTTTGTAGAAAAGAGAGCTGTATCTTTCTGTAGGTGAAAGCCAGTCATATGATGGAATTGGTATGCTTGTCTAAAGTGTTTTTTTTTTTTTTTTTAAATACACTCTACTTTTTCTTTAGGTGATTGTTTCACGCCTCAACATCTTGCGAGTTAAGTTTAAAAAAAGGGGGGGGGGGGGGGGGGGGGGGGGGGGGGGGGGCGAGAGGAGGAGGAGCTTTACTACATATCAAGAAGCTATCAGTGTTACTGTGTGAGTCTCTTCTTGTAGTTTCTTAAATGTTTTCAGACACAGTTCCCGCCTTTGTTTCAATACTGAGCTGAATTTTGGATTGGTCTTTATGCTGCTGTCATACTACGTGGGAAAAAAAACAACAACAACAAAGAAACAAGCACATACACAGAGTTTAACCGAACAAAACAATAACAAACAAAAAAGTAAACAAGAACAAAACAGGAACATCACTGGTTCGCGTCCAATAAATTCTCGGGTATATGTCAGCACAGACGGTCGGTGATTTTTTTTTTTTTTTTTTTTTTTTTAATACAAAATTTCGGGTGTGTTGTTAGAAGGTGTATTTTAAAGGGTTGTGTAAATGAATGACTTGCGGGTTGACTTCAACGCGGTGACAGACCTGATATGGCCCTTTGCGGTCGGCTGGGCTTTTAGCAACATTACCCTTGCCCTTGTTTTTTTTTTTTGTTCGTTCTCCCTCACACGAGATCAACAGTCCTCATGAAAAACTCCACACGAGGATCAACAGTCAGTCCTCATGAAAAACTCCACCATCCCCCGGGACGACGACATTAACAGTCCTTATGAAAAACTCCACCATTCCCCGGGACGACGACATTAACAGTCCTCATGAAAAACTCCACCATCCCCCGTGACGGATGCCATTCCCACACTGATCCAGCCTTCCAGCCTTCCTTGGCACCGGGCTCTGTGTCTTTCTCTGTTGTCCCCTCCATTGCAGGAAGTCGGCAGCTTTGTTGGAGACTCATTAGCAGCCGGCAGCTTTGTTGGAGACTCGTTAGACGTCATTTCATTGGCTCATTTCACACGACTGTTGACCTACGGCCTTGTCGTTTGGCGCAAGCTTATATAGTTAATGACGTCTG
>JADBJO010005086.1:7500-30913 GCA_016801955.1 Conus betulinus | reverse complement strand
GTTACAAAACTTATGAGAAAAATATATTTCATAAACACTATAAAGATAGCTTTCCTGTCCAGTTGAAGACACTATTGCAAAACGAAAATGCTGCCATAATAAGGGATGTTGCTATGTTTGTATTTTACATTTTACGTTTTAGAGAGGAACAGTCATAATGAAATGTTATAAACCTAAGTTTGTTATTTTTGTTATGGCCAAATGAGCATCCTTCTTTTTTGAAAAAATGTACTATATAAATCATTCATTTTCAATAGCAAAAACAATTTCACGTTACGTGTCTCATGTGGATAGGCTGGACGCCTCACATTAAAGTCACGAGTTCTCTCTCTCTCTCTGTGCCCCTGCCTCCCCCCCCCCGCCCCCCGCCCCCCGCCTGCCCCCCAACCCCCTCCTTCACCACATGTGACATTCGTCGTCCCTCCATTCCCCTCCTTTCTCATCTCTTTGGCGTTTTTGCCCCCCTCCCCATGCCCCCTCCCATACCCCCACCCCATTCACTCTTCATCCACTCCCCCTCTTTCTTTCATTCCGATATATTTTCACTTCAAAGATACCCCCTCACCTCACCCCTCCTTCCCGTTTACCTCCTTTTGTTACACTTTTTCATACACACACACACACACACACACACACACACACACACTCTCTCTCTCTCTCTCCTCTCTCTCTCTCTCTCTCGCTCTCTCTCTCTTCCTTCGTCCTGATCCTGACTGTTCTATGCGCGTTTGCTGTCTTCTCAACACGCTCCGAGGAGGAGGGTGTGGGGAGGGCAGGAAAGAAACAGGTAGGGGTGGGAGTGGGGATTCATGGTCTTATCTAATCAACACGTGCCGGTGACCAGACGACCGCTGACGTCATTGGGGGGGCTAAAAAAGGCGCCATTGACGTCAGAACAAGGGGCTGGAAGCGGCGACCCCCTGTCGATAAGGCCCTGAGTGCTGATAGCCCTGCCTGACACTGACGTCAGGGGCAAGGCGAGACCCCCCCCCCCCCCCCCCCCTCCACTCCGTCCCGCCCCCCCCCCCCCCCCCTCCTCCCTCCTCCCTCGGGTGGGTGTCCGCGGACCCACAGGTGACGGAAAGCTGCCTTTACTTGTCGTTGTTGGTGTGTTTTTTTTTAGTGTTTCCTGTTGTGTGTGATGTCTGTTGTGTGGTGGGTCAGGATAGGCATGGTTGTCATGCTAGGGAGATCGGAGGGTGGGGAGAGAATGAGGTGTGTGTGTATGTGTGTGTGTGTGTGTGCGTGTGCGTGTGTGTGTGTGTGTGTGTGTGTGTGTAAGCGCGAGCTCACGCACATACGCGCACACATTCACGCTCGCACGTACGTAAATGCGTGCCTGAGCGCGGACACGCGCGCACACACACACACACACACACACACACACACACACACACACACACACACACACACTTTTGCTTCGCCTCCTGTGCTCATCCCCTCTCTCCCTCCCCCCCAAAGTTCCCCCCCCCCCCTGCCACCCACCGATTCTTTTTTTAAATCACTCTCATACCCATCGCGGCACGACTCCACCTCAACGAATCTAGCGATCTGTGACAGGGACCAATCTGGTTCCTACTTCACTGCCACCATGCTTCGTCCAGTCCTCCCCGCCGAGGGGGTGAGAGGTGTATTCACGACAACAGGAAGTGGGAAGAGTTGGAGGATGGGGAGGGGTGGAGGATGTGAGCGTCTGCGCGTGGGAAAAACCGAAGAAAATATCCTTTGGGTCTTTTTTTGGGGGGGGGGGGGGGGGGGGGGGGGGGGGGGGGGGAGGAGGGAGGGGGACTCAGGAAACAGTTGAGAGACAAAGACGAAGGGAAAGACGGGGGATAAACACAAAACATGGACTGACAATGCACAATGCAGAGAGAGAGAGAGAGAGAGAGAGAAGAGAGAGAGAGAGAGAGAGACTCAAGACTCAAGATATTTATTCAGAAAGGCCATTGGCCCATTTGAAGGGGAAGCTTTACACACAAAACAGGAAATAAACAAAATGCTTCAGATTAACATATTAGGGGTAGTAACAACGAAAATGGCAACTAGGAGGTAAATGTTTTTCTTACTTTAAATGCTTTACACAAGAAGAGACCAAAGCTCTTCATATGTGCATAACTGTTGGAGCTGAGTAAAACACACAATCTAAACATGCAGGGATGTCTACAATATTTTTTGTGGAATAAGATTCTGGCGGATGTCTGCCAAAGCGGGGACAGCAAAACAAGAAATGCAATTCATTTTCCTCTCCCTGCGTGCACACTGGACAAATTAAATCGTTTTTTCTCTGTATTGCCTGTACCTTAACTGGTGAGTTTTTATATATATCAGATACGCCAAGTCTAAACTTAACTATCATTTTTTTTCAAATACATATCTAGATCAAACCTTAAATACGATACGATTGAATATTACCAACATTTGAATAGTTTCTATACAAATCATACCTTTCACTAGTCTGAATATGATCATTCCATGTCTGCCATCGACAGTCTATTAACTTTGACGAAAAGAACGCACGAACAAAACGCTGATCCCCAACACCCCCATTCAGCCATACATCGCCAAAGCCATATTCACACAACATCAGACGCACATTCGACACCCAGTTTTTCTGTCCCCTTGCATCCAATTCTAGCAACATATCATACGATTTGCGTGGTAACCTAAAATCATCCATGTACAAAAGCTTTTAACCAGTATCTAACACACCTTACGGCTGAACAAATGGACAGTGGGTATCGGTGTGTTTCTCCATAGACTAAATCATTAGAGACGCGCTTATCTAAACCTAAAAACCTTTTAAGTGCAAACAAATGTACTGCTTCACAATGTACACAACCGCTTTCTCCAATCCCCAGATTTCAGAACCGTACAGCAAAATGGGTTGTATTTGAGAATCAAATATTTTAAAAAAATAAATCAAGAGAATTATATTCAATGCATTCAATCTTTTCATAACAGTTATCAACGCATTTTTTGCTCTACTAGCAAGGTCTTTACAAGCGACGGTAAAGCTCAAACGTGTCGAGAAATAAATCCCCAAGTATTTATAAACATTTGAGACAGGCATAGCAATACCATTGAACATCCATCTCTCTCTAGCTGCTAGATAACCTCCCTTTCTAAACACAACTATATTACTTTTATTCAAATTCACTTTAAGTTCCAATGAGTTTGCCGCCCTGCATAAATTATTCAGTTGACGCTGTAGACCCACTACTGTTTCTGACATTAAAAGAACATCGTCCGCTAACAAAAAGAAATAAACAATTCTAAGATATCCCTTGGAAATTTTGCCCCATGAAGACCATTATTAATAACATCAATCGCCAGCTCATTAATGAAAAAAGAAAATAAAAACAGGACTACACGCATCGCCCTGTCTTACACCAGCTGCACAGTTTATATATTCAGTCAATTCGGACCCGTTTCTAACTCTACTTTTCACAAGTTTTATACATAGCTTTTAATACTACAAAACAGTTTTCCTTTTACACCATTTTTCAACAGTACCCTCCACAAAAAATGCCTATTAATAGAATCAAATGCTTTTTCAAAATCACTGAATGCAACATAAAATTTACGATTTGAACAGAACTGTTATTGAACAAAGGCAAGAAGGGTAAACAAATGGTCAATAGTGGAATATCCTTTTTTGAATCCAGCTTGATGTTCTCCAGTAATATTATTGAAATCGGCCCACTCCTGTAATCTTTCATTAATGATTGAACTATGCTACCTTTCTTAAAACAGAGGCAAAATAATTGACTCTGACCAGTTTGTCTGGGAAAAGTCCATTATCAAAAAGTTTATTAAAGAATTTCAAGAGAAAATCGATGTCCACACCAGCGTTTTTCAACAATTCTCCGACAGTCTGATCTGGCCCAGCAGCTTTTTATTCTTAAGTTTACGCAGTGCAAACAGCACCTCCTCTTCAGAAATAGGACGGTTAAAATATTCATTGTCTCCATCATTGTTTGCCATATCCTGCACATCCTCATCAACAATATCTTTCAAGAGAGAGAGAGAGAGAGAGAGAGAGAGAGAGAGAGAGGGAGAACGGGGGGAAAGCTAGATGAAAAACGGGGTCGGGATGATGGTGTAAGCTGTTTGATCGTCAGACGAGGCATAGCATTGTCCTAGCCTCTCTTTCCTCACATTCCACCTCACCTACCCCCCCCCCCCCCCCTCCCCCTCCAGTCCTCTACGCTCCCATTACACACACACACACACACACACACACACACACACAGAGCGCTTGCTTGCTCACACAAGCAGACCAAAACGTTTTTGACGTAGCATCAGCCCCCCCCCTCCCCCCCCCCCCCCCCCCCCCCCCCCCCCCCCCCCCCCCCCCCCCCCGCTCTTTTCCCCTTGCCCTGCAAGTTCCTGTGGAAATCAAGGAGGAGACGCCCCGTTTGGCCCTTTTCATTCGCCCTTCCCGCTCAACTCTTCATGATAAAGAAGCCCTTTTTTCTTCATAAAGTGCCACCCCCGGCCTCCTCCATCTCCCCCCTCTCTCGATAGAATCATTGATACAGGTCTTCATATTTTTTTGTTTCTTTCTTTCTTTCTTTTCTCTTTCTTCTTCTTCTCCTTTTTTTTTTTTTTTTTTTAAAAAAAATTTTTTAACCCATTTACTGTTAAGTGAACAGGGAGGCATTTTCAAGTCGTAAAAACTCCGACCCAACGATTAGTTCCAACTGACGACCGTCAGCTGCGCAGACGACCGCCATAACCGTCCGTCCAGGGTCTCGGGCAAGTCCGTGATAATAGTTCATTGCAGAATCGCTGAAAACAGAGCCGCGAGTCAAGCAGAAAAAAACACCAAAAACAAAACAAAAAAGAAAACCTCCACCTGCCTCCCCATCCCTGCCTCCCCCCCCCCCCCCCCCCCCCCCCCTCACCCCACCTCCCATTCAGAAACCCTCCTGTGGTGGTTATCTGGATGGCCGCCGTGTAGCTCCCATCCCCACCGTCTCTCTCTCTCTCTCTCTCTCTCTCTCTCTCTCTCTCTCTCTCTCTCTCCAGCCTCCCCCACCCCTTACCTGTCACTGCATCTCCACCTCCGTTGAAGTGGTCGGTCGGACTGATTAGGACACACACCAAGTTCGTCACATGTGGCACCAAGGAAGAAAGAAACCAAGCGAACTTGACATGCGCGTGTACATCTTGTTTATATTGTCAGAAGGTCGGCTCCTTTGTTTTGTTCTGTTTTTTATTTTTTTTTTCCTTTTAGAAGGATGACGTTCACCACTGACAAACAGGATCTCCGTTCACAACCTCACACACCCGAGAAAAAAAAAAAAACACACACACACACACACACACACACACACATACACACACGCGTACGCGCGCGCGCGCACGCACACACACATGCACACATACACACATACTCCTTAGTATATAATATTCTTATAGGCGGAAAGAGGATGTAAGAAGCATCGGTCACCGAAACAGCATCATCAGCGGAACCCGAGGAGGAATGAACTGTGGTTCGTTAGGCAGTCATGTTCAAGCACACAAGCATGTATTCATACACATAAAGCGAAATTGGTTTTCGTGGCTGTGAGGAAGTGAGGAATATGAGAATAATGTTTAGGGTTGAGAGAGAGAGAGAGAGAGAGAGAGAGATTCAAGCTTATGTTGTCATGGGGGGGGGTGGGGGGGGGGAGAGAAAGAACAAAGAAAACGTAGAAAGCCAGAAAGAACAAATAAGAAGAAAGCGGAATGAAAAAAAAAAAAAAAAAAAAAAAAAAAGATTACACCATTATCCCCCCATCCCCCTCAAAAGTTCATACGATTGGATGAGCAGTGCGTTGGATAGAGAGAGAGAGAGAGAGAGAGAGAGAGAGAGAGAGAGAACGGCAGAAGAGAGAGACTTCTACTCAGTTTCAATGTCATAAATTTTTATAAAAATTTCATGAAGGCTAATGTGCGGTCGTGTTGCACATGTGCAATAAAAACGATTTGATCGTGTAATAAAGCGGTGGACAGTTTTGAATATAGTTTCATTATCTTCGCGTTGCAGAGATTGCATGCCCGCGGAGAAGAATACCAACTTGAAGTAGATTGGGTGGCAGGGTGGAAATGGTGTCTCTTCTGCTAACGGTACTGCAATTTTGACAATACATTTGGAAATGTTCAGCTGTTTCTTAGTAGGTACCTCATTGACAAACTGGAACTTGATTTAAGTTACTCATTCCTAGGCGGAGTCTGCTTCGGTGAATCTGCTCGTTACGTGTCTCCATAATAGGGTACAACGGAGTCGTTCCGTGAAATAAAACGTTTGAATACGCTAAGAGACTATGTGGATTTTATGTCATCTCTGGAGATCGTTCCAGGGTTTTTAGCTGCGGCTGGAATAAATGAGTTCGTTTTTGTACACTTCTGTTCTACATAGAGGCACATGTCTTTCAAGGTCTTCGCCACTAAGTCTGGGGACTAGGCAAACTTAAGAGTTCTGCATACAAACCATTAACCGTTTCATATACTTTGATACGTTTGTATGTCTTTCTTTCTTTTAAGGAGCAGAATCCGGATTCTCATACAATATTTTTTTGTGACTTGTGCCTTTGACATCTCTCTACAATGATGCGACTTGTTTCTAAATGCAGATTTTGGCTCGTGTCACACTGCAGTTGCCAGATATTTTCAATGTCGTCAAATAATCAAGAGAGAGAGAGAGAGAGAAAGAGAGAGAGAGAGAGAAAGAGGGAGAGAGAGAGGGAATGAATGTCTCATTTTCCCTGCCACTGCAGACGTGTGAATGGGTGGTTCAGTGTTTGATCAGTATGATTTAGTGTCTGTTTAGCGACAACTCTCTCTCTCTCTCTCTCTCTCTCTCTCTCTCTCTCTCGATCTCTCTCTCTCTGTGTTTCGTGTAGGTGGGACGGTGTGTGTATGTGTGTGCGTGAGTACGTGTGTAGGTGAATGCGCGGGGAGGAGGGGGGGGGGGGGGGGGGGGGGGGAGAAGGATACTAGATGCAAGCATGGACTGCAATCTCCGTTCAGGTTGAACATCCACACGATTCAGGTGATAGGCTGTACGATTACTGTAACCGTTCCTGGACAGTGGGACAGAGAGGGGTCGGTGGTGGTATCTAACACTGAACACTACCACCAACACGACAACACCTATTGACGTACAGTGGAGTTGTCCTGTTCTGGTTTGTTGTGTTGTTGTTGTTGTTGTTGGTGGTGGTGGGTGGTGCTGCTGCTGCTGCTGCTGTGTGTGTTCAATGTTGGACGTCAACGTGGTTTGAACTCCGGACGTCTGACTGCAAATTTTCGCTGGGCCGACCACGCACCCTTTATGTAAGCCAGTGGGTAGAAGAAGATTTCTTTACAGCAACAACAATTGCGACGATGACGACAACGACGACGACAACAACAACCACAACGACGACGACGACTGCCACCACCACCACCACAACGACGACAAGGACACTTGCACAACGTCGCTATCATGTGTTTGGACGATTGCAAACCAGAGCAGTTGACTCACAAGTATCATTGCACATTGCAAAAGTAAAGGGGAGTGGGGGTGGTAGTGGGGGAGGGGAGAAGGGAGAAAGGAAAAGGGAGAAACAAAGAGGCAGACGGAAGGTTCCCCCCCCCCCCCCCCCCCCCCCCCGAAAAGAGATAGAGAGAGGGAGGAGGGGGGGGGGAGGAATGAAGATTGAATTCGCCTTCCTCCTTCCACTCTATCTTCTTCCCTTTTTCTACCCTTTTTTTTTCTTTTCTTTCCTATATCTTTTGTTTTACTTCGGAACGCAGCAAGTGTTCAGACGGACAATATCTACACACAACATAAAACATATGTCGCAGATCATAATCGCACGGGTTTAAACTCTGTTGACCTCTTATGTACAACACAAAATTCCATGTGACAGGTCAAAAGAGATACTCAAGGTAAATACCTATGACGAACATTTGAAAAATCCTGAAGGTCCGTGAAGAACGGCCATACTAACATCACAACTTCGTCTACACATACAGTCAGAATCACAGTTCACTGATTTCAGCATTGCCTTGCTACACTACACAAATTTCAATTTTGTTGGACGAGCACAACACTGTTCAACATCCACCAGCCATAACCGACGTTGACCTCTCTCTGTCTCTCTCTCTGTCTCTCTGTCTCTAAAACACACACAGTGCTTGCATTTCCTTTACAACTTTAAAAAAAACGTTGTCTTCAAAAAAAAAAAAAGAAGAAGAAAGGACCAACAAGTATGGTAATAACGTCCAGCTTAGATTGATCTTTCCGTTTCATGACTTGGACTGGACTAGGATTAACATCTTTCATTTTGACCTGTGCATGTTGTATGATTGAAAACAACCCCTTAGCAAGTATGGTGATAACATTCAATTCAAACTGGTCTTAAAGTTACGGGACTTCATCTAGTCTGTCTGTGTGGTGAGCTTCGGGATCGTGGAGTTCGATTTGCGTCCGCGTTGCGGTTTACCGAGAAACCCGTCAGCCCTGCTGCCACGCCTGGGCGTTGGGCTGAGCCCGTGCAGAACGTGACGTTCAGCTGCTGTGTTTAGCCATGCAGAACCTGGCGTTCAGCTGCTGTGTGTTTAGCCATGAAGAACCTGACGTTCAGCTGCTGTGTTTAGCCATGAAGAACCTGACGTTCAGCTGCTGTGTTAAGCCGTGCAGAACCTGACGTTTCAGCTGCTGTGTTTAGCCATGAAGAACCTGACGTTCAGCTGCTGTGTTAAGCCGTGCAGAACCTGGCGTTCAGCTGCTGTGTTTAGCCATGAAGAACCTGGCGTTCAGCTGCTGTGTTTAGCCATGAAGAAGCTGACGTTCAGCTACTGTGTTGGGTTGGGCCTGCGTCAGAGGAGGGTCTGAAAGGAAATGGGGGGGGGGGGGGGGGGGGGGGGGGGGGGGGGGGGGGGGGGGGGAATCGTTTAAGGGCGGTCAATAGTCTGCATCGTTATCATGAGCCGAAGTGGATGCAGTACTTTATGGGTGGGTGAGGAAGGGATGGGGAAAGTAGTGGAGGGAAGGGGGGGTGGGGGGGATGGGGTTACGAGGTGGGGTAAATAGGGGGATGAAATCAACGCGGGGTGAGGAAGGGATGGAAGAGAGTGAAGAGGAGAAGGGGGAACTGGGGGGGGGGGGGTGGAAGATGGGGTAAAGGATCTGCACAAGGGTAGGGGGGATGGCGGGATCAGAAAAAGAGAACGGAAGATGGGTTTTGTTGCGACCGGGGAAGGGGAGAAGGAGTAGGGGGGGGGGGGTGGGAGGGGGAGAGGAGGAGAACTCAGATTGGTTCGATGGTGAACCTTGAAGTAACAGGTCTTTGATGAAAGGGTCCGTCTTCTCATTTCTTGCCCCCCCCCCCCCCCCCTTTCTCTCCCCCTCCCCTCCTCATCCCATTGCCACCCTAACTTCCATCCCGCTCTGCGTTCGCTGAAGACGCGTTGGCCTTTCAGATTATAGTCTCATATCACTTCACCTCCCCCCTCCCCCACCGTTCCCCCCCCCCCCCCCCCCCCCTCCCTCTCCCCCCACACTCTCCTCTCCCCCTCCACCAATCACAACCGCCAATCCTGCCCCCGCCCCTCCCTTAGGGCGCGTTTGAGCGTGTCATGTACATATTTGAGGAGGAAAAACATATATGAAGTGTGTGTGTGTGTGTGTGTGCGCGCGCGCGCTCGCGCGCGCGCTGAGCTCTGTTCTCCGTTGGGAACACTGGTTGATCGTTGCGTGTCTAGTACAATTGAATGATATCTGTTCAAAGAAGTTGTGGAGACTTTGGAGAGTGGGTGGAGACGCGCTCATGCAACTGTTGGAAAGGTTAACCACCGTTCATGTTCAGGTGTGTTAGTAAGTATGAAGCAAGAAGCCAGCCTTCAGGCTTGCTCAGATGCGTCCGATGTACACAAGCTAGGCAGGCACGAACAATTTTCAAATCAGCGGGTAAAAACCATTTGAACCTCACACCGAACACAATTCGAAGATTTTGATGAATTCTCTCTCTCTCTCTCTCTCTCTCTCTCTCTCTCTCTCTCTCTCTCTCTCTCTCTCTCTGTCTGTCTGTCTCTCTCCTTTTCACTGTACAACATTGCTTAGATGGAATATCAGAAAAGTAGAGCAACATTTTTTTTTAACCTGAAGCAAAGAAAATCGAGAAAGAAAACTGTTAGAGCAGTAATATAATGGGAACATCCAGGGCAAGGATGTGAAAACCAGTTATTACCGTACGTACCCCCCAAAACTTGATATCAATACAAACCCCCCAACGAAGACAGAGATCACCAAAGCCATCAAGTCCCTCAGGTCAGGCAAGGCAGCGGGTCCTGACAGCATACCACCCGAAGCACTAAAGGCAGACATCCAGACTTACCCACTCCTACACAAGATCTGGGAACAGGAGAGAGAGCCAGAAGACTGGAAGAAAGGCCATCTTGTAAAGCTGCCGAAGAAAGGGGACCTGTCATCCTGCAACAACTGGAGAGGAATCATGCTGCTGTCCCTCCCGGGGAAAGTATTGACAAGAAAAATCCTAGAGAGATTGAAGACCGCCCTTGACCAGACATTTCGGGAAGAACAGGCAGGCTTCCACCAAGATAGATCATGTACGGACCATATTGCGACACTGCGGATCATCATCGAGCAGTCCCTAGAGTGGCAGACCCCCCTGTACACAGTTTTCATCGACTTTCAGAAGGCCTTTGACAGTGTCGACAGAGACGTCATCTGGAAACTGATGTACCACTACGGCTTTCCACCAAAGTTCGTCACCATCATCCAACAACTATACAAAGATGCCACCTGCCAAGTCATCCACGATGGGAAGCTGACGGAACCCTTCTCTGTACAAACCGGCGTCCGTCAGGGTTGTTACTTTCGCCGACAATCTTCCTGATGGTGATTGACTGGGTCATGAGACAGTCTACAGCAGGCCGGAGGACAGGTATCCAGTGGACCTTCACGAAGCAGCTGGAGGACCTGGACTTCGCGGACGACATCAGTCCTCCTCTCCCACAAGCAGCAAGATGCACAAGAGAAGCTATGTCGTGTTGCAGAAGAAGCTGAGAAGACTGGGCTCCAAATCAACATCAGGAAGACAGAGGTCATGAGGGTGAACAACAAACAGCAAGATTCAGTCCGACTTCACCAAGAAGACATCAAGGAAGTTGACAAGTTTGTTTACCTGGGCAGTGTAGTCAGTAAAGATGGGGGACAGACGAAGACATCAAATGCAGAATCAACAAAGCAAGACACGCCTTCAACACCCTGCGCCAGATCTGGAGATCAACAGCCCTCTCACTCTGCAACAAGATCCGGATTTTCAACACAAACGTGAAGTCTGTTCTTCTATATGGTTCAGAAACATGGCGGGTAACCAAGACCAACACCAACAAGCTACAGACGTTCATCAATAGGTGTCTCAGAAACATCCTCAACATCAGGTGGCCAGAAGTTATCTCCAATGAACAACTGTGGGACACGACGAGACAAGTCCCAATAGAAACTGAGATAAAGAAACGGAAATGGGGATGGATCGGCCACACGCTACGGAAGCCTGTATCCAACGTAACCAGGCAGGCTCTGGATTGGAATCCACAAGGAAAACGAAAAGTGGGTCGACCAAAACGGACTTGTCAATGAATGTCAACATTATTTCTGTTATGCTAATGCGGTGATACAGAATACCGGTTTGGTCTAGGGCTACGTGATGGAGCTGTACTCTCTGGTTTGTTATATATCTCGAGTTCAACCAGGCCCAGTACTTGCAGCATTGTTGAGAACATTTGATCACTCTGAGAGGTGCACCTATGACGTGGATGACACTAACATTGCGAGGTTCCAGTCTTCCCATCTGAACTCATAGTGCACTGACCAATTCCAGGCAGGCAGGTGCCTGCAGTTTAGCAGTCTGTGAACTCTACCTTGCCAAAACACTTCCAAGGGAAGTTTGTGCACCACGTTTCAACCCAACCACGTTTTGCCCGGACAGGCTTTGCCCATTAGATTCCGCGCAGTCCCGTTTAACCCAACGTTTACACCCAATCATGTCTTGCCCAATCACCCAATCACGTTTCACCCCAATCACGTTTCGCCCAATCACGTTTTCACTCAATCACGTTTCGCCCAATCACGTTTTCGCCCAATCACGTTTTCACTCAATCACGTTTCGCCCAATCACGTTTCACTCCCAATCACGTTTCGCCCAATCACGTTTCGCCCAGTCAGGTGTTGCCAGTCACAGGTCGCCCAATCACTCTTCATCCAGTCAGTCTTTATGCCAACACACCCATCATGTTTCACTTCAAATCAAGCACAGTTAAGCTGAATCATATTGTTTATTGTGTCACACACACACACACACACACACACAACACAACACAACACAACAACACAACACAACACACACACGCACACACACACACACACACACACACACACCACACACAACCACACACACACACACACAACACACACACACACACACACACACAACACTAACACAACACACAACACAACCACACACACACACAACACACACACACACGCACACACACACACACACACACACACACACACACCACACACACACACACACACACTAACACAACACACACACACACACACACACACACACTAACACACACTACCACACACACACACTAACACACACACACACACACACACACACACACACACACACACACACACATACTACACACACACACACTAACACACACACACACACACACACACACACACACACACACACACACACACACACACACACAAGTGCCACCCCAATGTTAAGCGAGACAGGAGGACTGAGAACGGGTGAACAGAGGTTTGATGAGCGCCATTATAGGTAGTCTGAAAAAATTGGTGAATGGTGTAACTCGACATACTTATCAGTGTGCATGTAAAGAGATTCAGTCAAACAACAGAGAGACAGTTTAAACATTCTAGTCTCTCGTTTAGTTTCTTTCTGTGTAAAAGATTGTAGTCTGTCATTTAGTTTCTTTCTGTTTAAAAGATTCTAGTCTCTGATTTAATTTCTTTCTGTTTGAAATGTATTTCATCTTCGATACAAACAAGATAATGTGGCTAAAGGTCTGAAAGGAATCTTACCTGACCATACAACACCGAATTTTGCCCCCCGTCCCCACAAATACTTTTGGGGCGAACTATGCGTCACTGTCAGGGTTAAATACATTGGCGAGTTTCAGAGCACCAGTGTCCTATAAATATCTGGGAACCGTGATATCTGGGAACGCGTTCCCAGATTTACAGCGATGTCTGGGGAATGCGTTCCCAGATTTCCTGAACTTCCAATCGTGAAATCTGGGAACGCGTTATCAGATATCACGGTAAAATCTGGAACGCGTGCGAAAAAAAAATAAAATGGCAAGAAGGCCAAAGATCTCAATTGCACCTAAATTGTTTCCTACCTTATCTCGAAAACCCATTCTTTTTCGTCTTCTTTCTGCCCTTCTGAGCTCTGAAAGACCACGTTCCGAGATATATCGCGGGCCTTCCCAGATATCACAGTACGTTTTTGGGAACGCGTTTCCAAAAAAAAAAACTCTGTGAGATCCGGAAGCCTTCCCAGATATCACGTTCCCAGATATCACGTTCCCAGATATCACGTTCCCAGATTTCACGTTCCCAAACGTTCCCAGATACGTTCCCAGATATCACGTTCCCAGAGCGTTTGCACGCGAAAAAATGAAGGGGGGGGGGGGGGGGGCCTGGGAAAAATGACGGGGGGGGGGGGGGGGGGGGGGGGGGGGGGAAGGGGGTTGGGCGACACGTAATGTACCCACTTATCGAATAGGGTTTTCAGTTGGAAAGGGCCATTCAAGACCCCGCAAGATTACCTCCATTTCAAGACAGCTTCTTTCTGTCAAAATATTAAGGTCGGGTTCGTGTAATCAATTAATGTGTCAGCTTGCGTGTTTATTTGGCGTTTGTATAAAAATCAGTATGCGTGTTTTTTTTGTTTTTGTTTTTTTACTCTACTACTGTAGCCACTTCAGTCATATTGTTTTACGTTTTTTTTTTTTTTCTCAAAATGTAAAATAAACTGTAGAATTAAGATAAATCACGGAATCAGGGCTCTTGAAGCTTTAGGTATTCTACAAACCAGACATCAATGCCGTTTGTTCCACCCGTTGGCAGTTGTAACCTGACCTTTCTCTCAGTTGAAAAAAAAAAAAAAGAAAGAAAGAAAAAAGAAAGAAGAAGACAAGCGATAGTTTAGTTTGTTCATGTTTTTTTTTTCTTGTGTAAAAAATTCGCTGAAGTAGCCTGAACGACGGATGCAGTGAATGAAAACTATTGAAAAAGAAAAGAAGGAGGGGTGCAATGTAAACTATTGATTGTTCTTATCAAGAAAAGATGGAAGAGGTGTCATGGTAAACTATTGATTGTTTTTATCAAGAAAAGGAGGAAGGGGTGCCATGGTAAACTATTGATTGTTTTCTTATCAAGAAAAGATGGAAGAGGTGTCATGGTAAACTATTGATTGTTCTTATCAAGAAAAAGGAGGAGGGGGTGCCATGGTAAACTATTGATTGTTCTTATCAAGAAAAGATGGAAGAGGTGTCATGGTAAACTATTGATTGTTGTTGTCAAGAACAGAAGGAAGGGGTGTCATGGTAAACTATTGATTGTTCTTATCAAGAAGAGAAGGAAGGGGTGCCATGGTAAACTATTGATGTTCTTCTTAGGAAGAGAAAGAAGGAAGAACGACGCTAAGAGATCCCCGTGCCATGACATACCCAACGGGTAGGGACGCTGCAACCAGTGCAGTCCTTTTGTGGACTTGTCTCCCCTCTCTCTCTCTCTCGTCTCCGCTCTCTCTCTCTCTCTCGCTCTCTCTCTCTCTCTCTCTCTTTCTTCTGTGTGTGTGTGTGTGTGTGTGTGTGTGTGTGAGAGAGAGAGAGAGACAAATAAATAAGTGCTTAGGAACCATGTGTGGGCGAACAAGTTACCAATCAGCATGGCCAGCAGAGGTCTTGGAAAAAGAGAAAAGAAGAAGAAGAAGAAGAAGAAGAAGAAAGAAGAAGATTCTTCAACAACACAACAACAACAACAACAACACACAAAACAACGATTAAAAAAAAGCGGGAGATATTTGAGGAGAATAGGAAGGGTTGTTGTGAGATGGGGGGGTTGGGGTGTGAAGACAAAGAAAGAAAGTATTCATATATCAGTTTTAAAATTCTTTACTGACAGCATCGGGGAGCCACGGAATTCTGTCCTATAGAACCGAATCATGATATACAAATGTGCTTGGTAAAATTGAGACCAACAAAATGTATATCCTGTTATTGTTGTTGCATTTCACACAGTAACTGTGCTGTCTTACCACCCATCCCCTCTTCTCCCCCCCCCCCCTCCTTCGTCCTCCCCTCGCACCTCCTCCACCCCAACCACCCACCTGCACACGCACCCCCTCCCTCTTTCCTTCCCCTCAGTTCGTCATCATCCTACGTAATGGCAGACCAACAGCAGCGACACTGGCGGGGCGGGGCGATGAATTCATGGTGAGGCCGAGATCAACGTGGAGAACCAACATGCTTTTTGTGGTGGTAGTTGTTGACAGCACACATGCACGTGCACGCACGCACGGAGGTGTGAACGCACGCTCACGCATCCCCCCTCACCTCCATCCTGCTTCCCCCACCACTACTCTCACGCTCAACACAGACAGCAACGTCAACAACAACAACAGCAGCAGCAGCTACGTACGTAAGAGGTGTGTTTGTGTGGAGGGAGGGGGTGTGTGTTGTGTGTGTGTGGGGGGGGGGGGGGGGGGGGGGGGGGGGGGGGGGGGGGGGGAGGGAGGTGTAAACAGCAAACAGCGATGGAGAAGCTGGGTGTGGATGGAAGTGTGGGTGGGGGGTCTGGATGACGAGTCCTTGACGTAGCATGTCCTTGGTGCAAGTCGTGGAACCATCGTAATGTGGCAACCTGAAGGGGGGTGGGTGGTTAGGAGAAAGGGGGGGGGGGTGGGGGGGGGGGGGCGGAGGGGGGGAGAGTCTTGGGAGCGAGACCCATATGAGGCATCCTGTGTGTCTCCCTGGAACCGTATTTAGAGCACAAGATGCTGGCGGGAGATTCTTTCACGACTGAGGACTGTTTTTTGGTGAGGTTCTGGTCGTCTTATCCCCAAAACGTCTGTCACTAGCCTGTTCAGCTTTCCGATGGAATTCCGGGTCTGCCAGTGTTGGGTCGTCTTCCATGAAGCGTGCACAGAGTATGTAATAAGCTTTGACACAGTTGTTCTCGAAGGTTTATTTGTGAGTAAGTGATCACTCTAAAATGTTTTTGAGGGAGAAAAAAAAAAACTTCTGTGGGATCTTGTTATTAGCGTGTGTGTGTGTGCTGGTGTGTGTGTGTGTGGGTGTGTGTGTGTGTGTGTGCGTGTGTGTGTGTGTGTGTGTGTGTGTGTGTGTGTGTGTGTGTGTGTTTTGTCACGTGCTTCGACGCTTCTCTGTCTAGCATAGCGTTTGACTTGAGGAGAAGTTGAGGGAGAGGGGGACAGGGGGTGAACACCGTGGCGAATAAGCTCGGTACCAAGCGTGGTAACCTCAGTTGAAAAAAAAAAATTGCTCAGCCAAGCTAAGCTAATGTGAAGACAAGAGCATTACATTCGGGGGACTAACTTCCTTCACAAGTTTTGTAATAATAGTAATTCATATATATATATATATAATATATATATATATATATATGTTATATATATATATATATATTATATATATATATATATATATATATATAATATAACTTGCTGTGATTTTAACGAAAGAAAATGAACTGGGAATGGGGTGGGGGAGAAGAAGGGTAAGAAAAAGAGGGGTTGTGGGGGGGTGATATTTGTGTTAATTAGTGGCTGAAAATAACTTGTGAGAGAGAGAGAGAGGAGAGAGAAAGAGAGAGAGAGGATGGGGGAGGGGGTGGAGGGGACGTTTATTGTTTATTTATCTTAAGCAAATCAGTTCGCTCAAATCAGCGAATCGAATCTAAATAAAGCTTTTTGAAGTATCTGGCTCTGATCATGCTCTGATTTCCTGAGTACGTTTGGTGACTAGACGCCTTTGATGACCGTGCTTTTAGGTTTTCTTTGTGAAGAGTCTGATGCGTTCTATGATCTGTGACGGTGCCTGTTATTATGAACTGTCCATTTTGATGCCAAGTGATGGGCGCTGCTCTCTGAACAGTTTCATTTTCGAAAATCACAATGCCACTCTTCTCATTTTCGGCCACGTGGCCTTTCTCAAGAGAAAAAACACACACACACAAAAACAATGCAACTACGTGATGTCCGTCTTTTGGCAACTGTTCACAATGCAACTACGTGATGTCCATCTTTGGCAACTGGTCAGACCAGTTGCCAAAAGATGGACATCACGTAGTTGCATTGTTTTTGTTTTTGTTTTTTTCTCTTGAAAAAGGCCACGTGGCCAAAAAATTAGAAGAGTGGCATTGTGATTTGATTTCTGTCATGTTTTCTTCCCTTTGGAGGACTATTGCTTAAGTTTCATTTTCTTTTTCTTTTTCTTAATTTTTTTTTTTAGATTTTCGTGACATCAACGGCACTGTTAGGGGGAGTTTGAGTGTCATCATCATCTTTTTGCTGACAAAATGCTTGCCTTCAAAAACTTTTGGTGAGTACACGATGATTTATTCTCTCTCCATTCATGCCATGCGTTTTCAGGTGGAACTACTGTTCCACAGTCTTTTCCCCTTTACCTTGGCTAATCCTTTTGTTAAAAAAAAACACAAACAAACGAGCAAAAAATATGTTTGCCTGAGGTGAGCCTATAGTGAAGCCATTTTGATGTCTGTTTTGCTTGTTTGCATTCTTGTTTTCATTTGCCAGTTCTAGAGTTTCTTCTCTTTGTTCTTGTTCTCGTTTTTGGTCTTTTTCTTTTCTTCTTCTTTTTGTTCTTGTTCTTTGTTGTTGTTCTAATCGTTGTTGTTCTCCTCCTTCTTCTTCTTCTTCTTCTTCTTCTTCTTTCTCTTTCTTCTTCTTCTTCTTTCACCCTTAACTTTATAAAATGTCATTGAGGCATACTGTTGAACTGTTCACATATCCATTTCTGTCGGGTTTGTGCCTGGGCCTGTGTCCCTAAAATTGTACCCAGGGGCTCATGGGCCTGTGTCTCTAAAATTGTGCCCTGGAGCTCAGAGGCCTGTGTCTCTAAAATTGTACCCTGGAGCTCAGAGGCCTGTGTCTCTAAAATTGTACCCTGGAGCTCAGGGGCCTGTGTCTCTAAGATTGTAGCCTGGATCTCAGGGGCCTGTGTCTCTAAAATTGTACCCTGGAGCTCAGGGGCCTGTGTCTCTAAAATGTGTACCCTGGAGCTAAGGGGCCTGTGTCTCTAAATTGTACCCTGGAGCTCAGGGGCCTGTGTCTCTAAAATTGTACCCTGGAGCTCAGGGGCCTGTGGTCTCTAAAATTATACCCTGGAGCTCAGGGGTCTGTTATTTAAAAAAAAAAAACAACAACTCGATAATGTCTTTCCAAAACCGCTTCTTTCTGTCAAATACTGATGTCAAAATAGGTTGGATTTTCAACCTGTGTGTTTATTCAAAGATTGTTTTAAGGGTGCTTTCTAATCAATGATTGGTTCTAATTTTTGACAGAACGGAAGTACAACGGACAGAAAAACACCTTTGAAGGTTAAGCGAGGGTTTACACCTCCGGTATGTTGTCTCGATGTGTTCATTGCTGACCGCGCAACCCAGAGAGCATAATGGTCAAATGAGGGCTGTTAACATGTAAATGAAAAGAACATTCGCAGAGCTATGTCGCAGAAAGAAAGAAAGACAAGCAAACACACACACCACACACACCACACACACACACACACACACACACACACACACCACACACCACTCCTCTCTCTCACCCTCTCTCTCTCTCTCTCCTCTCTCTCTCTCTCTCTCTCTTCTCTCTCCTCTCTCTCTCCTCTCTCTCTTCTCGTCTTCTCTCTCGGTCTCCTCTCTCCCCCCCTCCTCTCCCCCTCCCTCCCTTTTACCTCACTCCCACCCACCTCATACACATATCTCGTCTCTCCTCTCTCTGTGTCCCCCCCCCCCACCCCCCCCCCCGCCCCCCCCCCCCGAACACACACACGCACACCACACGCTCTCACCCAGGCATTAATGACAATCCACGTTTACATATCTCGATGCTCAAAACGACAGTTCATAACATCACAAACCACAGCCACACGCACGCCTCTGTACCCAATGTACAACAGTTCATAGCATTTTGAACCACCGCCACATACATATCTCTGCACAAAACATACAGCAATTCATAACATTGACCACCCTTACCCGTATCTCTGTTCAAACGACACAACGGTCTGCAGCATCATAACTAACCCCCCCCCCCCCCCCCCCCCACCACACACACCATACACACCACCACCACCCCGTCTCCACCACCATATCTCTCTGTACAAAATATATACAACATTCATATCATCATAGACCATCCCCACACATACAGCTCTGTACAAAATACACAACAATTCATATCATTATAGACCACTCCGACACATACAGCTCTGCACAAAATATGCAACAATTCATAATGTCATAGATACACCCCTATACACACATAAACACAATCTGTGCAAAATATACAATTCATAGCATTAAACGCAATATCTACATGTACATTTCTGTATAAGATGTATAATTCATAATATTGTTGACCACTACAACACGTACACCTTTATGCGAAACATCAAACAATTCATAACAAACACAAACGACCCCACACGTATATCTCTATACAGAATGAAAACCAGCCATAGCATGATAGATCACCCCCACAGACATACGTCCATACAAAACATGTTATTCGAAACATCATAGATCACCCAAACCACACATCTCTATGTACATCAGAGTATCTTTTCTCTTTTCTTTCTCTTTCCCTTCCCCTTTCTTTCTTTTAACTCTGAAATCGGGCACTGCCATTTATTAGCGTGTGAATTTTGATTATTGCATTTTAGCGAGAATCACTTCAATCCAGAATTACTGTCACCAGTTTTTGTCTTGTCCACTAATTGACTCAAAACTTCCAGTAAACGCGCACTCATCCCCACCCCCCACCCCCATCCCCACACAAGCATGCACGCACTCACGCACGCACGCGCGGACACACACACAAAACACACACACACACACACACACAACACACACACACACACAGAGAGAGAGAGAGAGAGAGAGAGAGAGAGAGTTGCAGAAGTCATGAAGATTCCTTGCCCAGTCTAACTCCAACACTCACCCGCCACTCCTCCCTCCTGCCCCCGGACGTTTGACTGAACCCCTCTTCATGTCGAATGGATTATCTGGAGAGACATCAGTGTACACTGCTTCAGTGAGGTTTGAATGATGGGATGTGTTGCTGATTATTCTTGCAGAGTTTCATCTGAAAATTTAGAAAAACATGCCCTGGCTTAAAGGAAAACGAACAGGACACTGTGAGGATAAGTTGGACGAAGTGTCAGGATGATTTTTTTTTTTTTCCATTTTACTCTTCAGGTGCTGTGATTTGGAAAACAGAAAAGATTGTTGCAGGCAAGTTGCACAGAACTGTGAGAAATACATGTATATTTTCAAAGAGTGGTCGCGTTTATTTCAGAGTGATCTCTAGAAGACAAAGAAAGCTAATAGGACACTTTGGAGGTCTGTAGGATAAAGTGTCTGAATGATTAGACGAGGAAAAAAAAATACTCAGGTACTTTCATTTCCCAATGTCTTAAAAATGTTGCTGACAAGTTTTTTTTATTTATTTTTTTTTTAATAAAATGAAATGACTCAAAACACTTCTTTCAAAAATGTCTTGTTGGCAAAAGAATCACATTTTGGCGGTTTTGATCAGTTGCTGTGACCTACCTTCACATCGTAGCTGCAGTGCACAGCTGCTGACTGCTGCTGTCGTGCTGGTGAGTGACCACAGAGGACCAGTCCTGGTTTGCTGGACTTGCACCGATCCACAGCACTCAAACACTCAGCGTTCACCGCCCCGGCATTTTCGTTTCGTTTCTTCCTCCTGTAGCTTGCTGTGGAATAGGCTGTCAGAGTTAATTCCCTTGAACGGGAAGTCGCTTTCCGCGGCACTGTCGAAGTCGGGAAAAGAAAGTGAACGAGCGGCAGGCTGTGTACATCATGCTGGCTGGAAATCGTTCCAGCGGTGTAAGTTGGCCAGACAGAAAACTGGATGCCGCTGGATCTGAATCACTGGCTACCGTACAAATCTTAAATAAATGTCAGCGAACCGCCCAGAGAAACGTGGACAAACGAGTCACAAGACAAAACACAACAACGCGTTTCGACCTCTTAGGTCTTCTTCAGGTGAAACACAAAACGAATAAAATAACGAAAATTCCCTTAGCTTTGATCGCTTCAGATCGTTTCAGAGTTCAGCGTTGATTCAACGCCTTGGTCCTTGCGCTCAACTCTGAAACGATCTGAAGCGATCAAAGCTAGGGAATTTTTTCGTTACTTTATTCGTTTTTTTGTTTCACCTGAAGACCTAAGAGGTCGAAACGCGTTGTGTTTTGTCTTGTGACTCGTTTTTGTCCACGTTTCTCTAGGCGGTTCGCTGACATTCATTTAAGATTTGTTTAGATTTCCGCCTGCAGCCGTCTCACTTTGCAAACTGGCTGCTGTGTCCGACGTGGTGGACAAAATCTAAAGTCCGGCATCCCGATCTGATCAGAAACGTTTCGGTCAGTTGGAGACCAGTCGGTGCAGCGTCCGATGGTCGGCCGTCCGCTGGTGCCCTGTTTTGTCTTGTTCATACGATGGTTCCACTCCCCCCCCACCCCCCCCCCCTTCCCCCCCCCCCCCCCCCCCTCCCGTAGGTGACCACGAAGCTCGGCGGCCGACACGGCGCCGTCATTGGGCATGAAGGAAACGGCGCTAATCGTGGTGGCAAGCATAAGCAGACTCAAAGTGCTCCTTGGACAAACAAGCGGCCAGGTTGACGCACAAGTTCGACGATGTTGTTGTTATTACAGTTTTTTAGCTGAAAAAAAAAGGGGTTAGACACAGCGATTAAAAATGGGGTCGGTCAGGTTACCTACCGTAAACATACAGACCCCCCCTCCCCCCCCCCCCCCCCCCCCCCCGCGCACCAACCACACACACACTAGTACCCCCACCCCCCTTCCTTCCGCTACTCTCCGTAAATTCTTTTCCCCATCTTTGTTCCCTTCCATCTACCCCACTCACCACCCCACCTCCACTCTCTCTCTCTCTCCATCCTCTCTCTCTCTCTCTCTCCTCTCTCTCTTCTCTCTCTCTCTCTCTCTCTCTCTCCTCTCTCTCTCTCTCTCGTGTTCCTTCGTTAACCCTTCTCTGTATCTTCTGATGATATACTGTTCACCTGTCCATCTTTCATTGACGTCCTTCATTTCTCTCCTTCTTCTCCTCCTTCTTGTGTGAAAGGTGACTGTCATATATTTGGACTGCCTTTTGTATTTCAGGCTAACATTCTTTTCACTATTTAGATTGTTCGTTGATTTTGAAGTCACATATTGTCATCATTATTTTTTTTCTGCTTCATCGAGAGCAAGACGTAAAAAAAAAGCCTGTATTGTGCTTATTCTTTATCCCTCATTGCTCCCACCCCCCCCCCTCCCACCCCCCCCCTTTCGACCCCAGTCTCCTCGTTCCTAAGCCTCAAGGCCCCCGTCCTGCCAAAACACAGTCCACAACGTTGCATGTTGTGTGACAAGCGCACCCAACTGTGTGCAGATCAGTTTTTCTCATTTGTTTTTTTCCTTCCTCCAGCTATCTGTGGGAAAGGAGGGTGGAGAAATAGGGAGTGAGTGTGGGTGTGTTGGGGAAACTTGAAGAAGGACTGGTCTTTTTGGAAAACAAAATGGGGTGTTCTGTATGAATGCTGACTTGGTGCAATGTGCACGTGGGGGCTCAGGTGGAGAGGGAGGGGCAGAGGGTGGGGTGGATCTACTCGTGATCTGTATTCTTTTATAGGGTGGGTGGTTGGAGTGGGGTTTTTTTTGGTTGTTTTTGGAGCGTGGAAGTCTGGAGGTTCCTTACGGCCTCTCTCATTGACTGGCATCAGATCATTGAACTTGGCGAACAGTAGGCTCAGACCAGGTCACTGCCCCTTTCGGGCGTGCAGTCACACCTTTAGGTTGGGATGAAACGCTTGATGAGAGTGCAATTATCAGGCTGGGTTCTGTCACACCCTGTTTGTCAAATACCACCCCACCCTGCTCAGAACTTTCCATTCTGTGTGTGTGTGTGGTGGGGGGGGGGGGGGGGGGGTGCGCGTGCGCACGTTATGTGTGTGTGTGTGTGTGTGTGTGTGAGTGTGTGTGTGTGTATGTGCGCGCGCGCGCGCGCATGCGCGGA
>JADBJO010005086.1:0-2500 GCA_016801955.1 Conus betulinus | reverse complement strand
TTTCCTTCTTCCTTCTTTAACCTTTCCTTCTTCCTTCTTTTACCTTTTCTTCTTCCCTCTACTTTTTCCTTCCCTACCTTTTTCCTTCTTTTCACCCACCTTTCCCTTTTCCTTCCCCCTACCTTTTCCTTCTTTCCCCTACCTTTTCCTTCTTTTTTCCCCTACCTTTTCCTTCTTTTCCCCTACCTTTTCCTTCTTTCCCCTACCTTTTCCTTTACCAGGCCTTTTCCTTCTTTCTTCCCAGGCCTTTTCCCTTCCTTTCCTCTACCTTTTCCTTCTTTCCTCTACCTTTTCCTTCTTTTTCCCCTACCTTTTCCTTCTTTCCCCTACCTTTTCCTTCTCCCCCCGGCCTTTTCCTTCTTCCCCTACCTTTTCCTTCTTCCCCCAGCCTTTTTCCTTTTTCCTTCCCCCTACCTTTTTCCTTCTTCCCCCGGCCTTTTTCCTTCTTTCCCCTACCCCTCCTTTTTTCCCTACCTTTTCCTTCTTCTCCTACCTTTTTCATTCTTCTCCCAACCTTTTCCTTCTTTTCCCCTACCTTTTTCTTTTTCCCCTTACCTTTTCCTTCTTTCCGTACCTTTTCCTTCTTTCCCCTACCTTTCATTCTCTCACCTACCTTTTTCTTTCCCCCCCCTACCCTGTTCCTCCATTCCCTACCTTTCTCACGTGTTCTTTTCTTTTGCCTGCCTTCTCTTCCTTCCATAACTTTTACTTTCTTTCCCTCCCTTTATCCCCATTTTCTTTTTTCTCTCTCCTTTATCCCCATTTTTCTTTATTTCCCTCCCTTTATCCCCATTTTTCTTTATCTCCCTCCCCTTTTCCCCATTTTCTTTTTGCCCCCCCCCCCCCCCCCCCCTTTATCCCCATTTTCTTTATTTCCCCTCCCTTTATCCCCCCTTTTTCTTTATTTCCCCTCCTTTTATCCCCATTTTCTTCTTTTTTTTTCCCTCCCTTTATCCCCATTTTCTTTATTTTCCCTCCCTTTTTATCCCCATTTTCCCCATTTTTTTTTTTTCCCTCCCTTCCCTTTATCCCCATTTTCTTTATTTCCCTCCCTTTATCCCCATTTTCTTTTTATTTCCCTCCCTTTATCCCATTTTCTTTTGTCCCCCCCCCCCCCCCCCCCTTTATCCCCATTTTCTTTATTTCCCTCCCTTTATCCCCATTTTTCTCTCTTTTCCCTCCCTTTATCCCCATTTTTCTTTATTTCCCTCCATTTTCCCCCATTTTTTTCTTTCTTTCCCCATATCCCCATTTTCTTTCTTTTTTCCCTCCCTTATCCCCATATTCTTTTCTTTTTTCCTGTCATCTTGTACCCCCTTATATTTTTCCTAGTTTTCCACCTCTTTTCCTACTCTTTCCTACATCGCCTACCTTTCCTTACTGCACCTGTTTTTTCCAGCTGCACCTGTCTTTTCCAGCTGCACCTGTCTTTTCCAATGCACCTGTCTTTTCCAGCTGCACCTGTCTTTTTCCAACTGCGCCTGTCTTTTCCAGCTGTGCCAGTCTTTTCCAGCTGCACCTGTCTTTTTCCAGCTGCACCTGTCTTTTCCAACTGCGCGCCTTGTCTTTTCCAACTGTGCCTGTCTTTTTCCAATTGCGCCTGTCTTTTCCAACTGCACCTGTTTTTTTTCTTATTTTTACCTGCCTTTTTGCACTTCACCAAATTTTCCCCCTTGAAAAAACCGTTTCCAAACTTTAGGCACTTCACCAAATTTTCCCCCTTGAAAAACCCCCCCCACCCCCCCCCCCCCCCCCCCCCCCCCCCCCCCCCCCCCCCCCCCCCCCCCCCCCTTTTTTCCTACTTTTTTCCCTCCCCCCCCCCTTAACGAATTTTCTCCAATCTGTTCTGTTCCCTTTTTCTTTTCTCTTGGATCTTTCTTAGTATTTTTGCCTCTTTAAAAACCACACCCCCCCCCCACCCCCCACAACCCCCTTTTCCTACAACCTTTACACCTATCCCCACTCCTTCCCCTCTTCCTCCTTGCCTCTTTTACCTTTTCCACGCCTTTTCCATCTCTCCTGTCCCACCTTCCCCTCCCCCCCTCTCGTCCCCCCCCTTCTCCCCCGCTGTCCCTCCAGTCCCCATCTCCTGTTTCCTAGAAGGAAGACCGTACAAACAGATCGGAGTGTAGCTTCCAGGTGAGGAGCAGTGTGTGTGTGTGTATGTGTGTGTGTGGTGTGTGTGTGTGTGTGTGTGTGTGTGTGTGTGTGTGTGTACACGCCAGTGTGTGTGTGTGTGGTGTGTGTGTGTGTGTGTGTGTGTGTATGTGTGTGTGTGTGTGTGTGTGTGTGTGTGTGGTGTACACGCCAGTGTGTGTGTGTGTGTGTGTGTGTGTGTGTGTGTGTGTGTGTGTGTGAATGACATGGGTGAGGGGCAGGGTACAGGTTACCGCTGCACGTTACTTTGAAGTGTGACCGGGAGGCTCTCAACACGCAAAGCGAGGTTAACGCATTGTCAAAGATCATGACACACATGTATTGTTCGGTATCAGGCCTGTCC
>JADBJO010005085.1:167500-170000 GCA_016801955.1 Conus betulinus | reverse complement strand
ATGTCCTCCGCCATATTCGAGGAATTCAAAGCAGAGAAAGCATTAGGCGCATTATTTTAATATCAACAGACGGTAAACGTAAACACTTGTGGCAGGGAGGGGGAGGGCGACAAACAAACTGGATTTAAGTTGAAGAACTACGCGAGCAGCGCAAGAGAAAACAGCTCCTTCTCACGGTCTTATCAATGTTGGCAAACCTTAACGGGGTTTGAGAGAGAGAAGCATTGCACTGGGCAATTTTTGGTTCAGTGGTGTCATCTTAATCTCTCTGTCACCAACTAAGTCGAGTTCTCTCCGTTACGGCAGTAGGTCTGATAAGGCCGCACACCACCAGCCAGCCACACAGCAGGGGGAAAAAGCACTCCAGGCGCTTGAGCGTCGTTCTCCAGTGTAACCCCTCACCAAGCTTTTTTTCCGGAACACGTCTATCAGCCCAAAGCACTTTACAAGTCATCCAATGTGCGAAATACACAACTGTTTGTCTTACTTCTTTTCTTTTCTTTTTTATTATTATTATTTTTTTTTTTGACTTTTTTCTGTCTCATCTTTCGTGCCAAGATAAATCAATCAGTGGAGGCTGAAAGCAGAATCATTCAGTGGAGGTTGAAAAGATAAATAATTCAGTGGAGGTTGAAAAGATAAATCAATCAGTGGAGGCTGAACAGATAAATCATTGAAAGAGGTTGAAAACAGAAAAAAAAAAACTGGATAGATGTTAAAATCAGCCATGATTAGGTGGAGGTTAACGACAAAAATCATGGGGTGGAGGTTAAACACAGAAATAATTAGGTGGGTGGTAACAGCAGAAAATAACTGGCTGGGGGTTGAAAATAAAAATCATTTCTAGGAGGTTAAAACAGAATTCAGTGGATGGGGTTTTGGAACAAAAGCCATTGGATGGAGGATGAAAAGGGATTTTCAAAAGTTGGGGATCGTTCTTGCAGGTTCCTCTCTGGTTTGGACGGCCGGACCTTCAACCTCCGCCTTGCCTTGTGCCAGCCTTCCACCTTGCCTTGTGCCAGCCTTCCACCTTGCCTTGGCGCCAGCCTTCCACCTTGCCTTGGCGCCAGCCTTCCACCTTGCCTTGGCGCCAGCCCTCCACCTTGCCTTGGTGTCAGCCTTCCACCTTGCCTTGGTGTCAGCCTCCACCTTGCCTCGTGCCAGCCTTCCACCTTGCCTTGTGCCAGCCTTCCACCTTGCCTTGGCGCCAGCCCTCCACCTTGCCTTGGTGTCAGCCTTCCACCTTGCCTTGTGCCAGCCTTCCACCTTGCCTTGGCGCCAGCCCTCCACCTTGCCTTGGCGCCAGCCTTCCACCTTGCCTTGGTGTCAGCCTTCCACCTTTGCCTGGTGTCAGCCTTGCCTTGAGCCAGCCTTCCACCTTGCCTTGTGCCAGCCTTCCACCTTGCCTTGTGCCAGCCTTCCACCTTGCTTTGGTGTCAGCCCTCTACCTTGCCTTGTGCCAGCCTTCCACCTTGCCTTGTGCCAGCCTTCCACCTTGCCTTGTGTCAGCCTTCCACCTTGCCTTGTGCCAGCCTTCCACCTTGCCTTGTGCCAGCCCTCCACCTTGCCTTGGTGTCAGCCTTCCACCTTGCCTTGTGCCAGCCTTCCACCTTGCCTTGGTGTCAGCCTTCCACCTTGCCTTGTGCCAGCCTTCCACCTTGCCTGTGCCAGCCTTCCACCTTGCCTTGTGCCAGCCTTCCACCTTGCCTTGGTGTCAGCCCTCCACCTTGCCTTGTGCCAGCCTTCCACCTTGCCTTATGCCAGCCCTTGGGTTTCGTGCGTCAGGAGGTAAAGCGCTTTCTGTCCATTGCTATACTGTCAATCAGCAGTAAGCTCCTATTGTTTCATTCCTGCAACTGTTCCAGAGCAACAAAACGCATGAGTGTGTGTGTGTGTGTGTGTGTGTGTGTGTGTGTGTGTGTGTGTGTGTGTGTGTGTGTGTGTGTGTGTGTGTGTGTACACGTGTGTGTGTGTGTGTGTGTGTGTGTGTGTGTGTGTGTGTGTGTGTGTGTGTGTGTGTGTTTGCCATTTTGAAAACACTAGATTTCATTCTTGACATGCCTGTTTTGCATAGAAAAATACTTATAGTACTCAAAATTAGAGCTAACGGCTGTGCATGCTTAATCGAAATCTTGTTGTTCAGACATGGTTTGTGAGATCTTATTTCTAATTCATCAGTTGATAGTGCGGGGTACCGATATGATTTTGTTATGGGTTCCAGGACACCCCAGTTTACGTGGCAAAGACTTAGCTGATCTTTATGCAAAGGAAGTTGCAAGAAATACACCCGATGTTTTGAATTGTGATGTCCCTCTTTTTTTCATCTGAAGCTATTAACGTTCTCACAAGTTCAGTCTGGAACATGAAACAAAAACAATACCTCGATGATTCAGCTCGGAAGCACAGATGGGACATGACTAATCCAACAAGAAAATGTTGTAATCCAGGCCTGTCCCAAACCGTAACCTTATTCAAAGGCCGCAGGTTAGTGGATGGCTAG
>JADBJO010005085.1:147500-152500 GCA_016801955.1 Conus betulinus | reverse complement strand
AAGTTTGAACAATTTCATTTTCATTTTTCAAAGGGAAAGTTTGATTAGATTAACTTGTGTGGTTATTTCTTGGCATAAGGAATGGTTTTATTTCAGTAAAAGATCAGCAAATCCTTTATTTTTGCTTTCAAGTGTCGTGTGAAAAAAAGCAAGAAAACCCCTACCCTCTCGTGCCCATCGTCCCATTTCTTCAATGGGACACGGGCATATTTTCCATTCTCCTAAATCAAAATGGCTAATGACGGGCATATTTTATCTCCTAAATCACTGAAATCAACGCTTACTCCAAATGAGCGCAAAATAGCATAACTACAGTCCAATTGCCATTCACATATGCAACTTTTTGTTTGAAAAAAAAATTGGGCATATATGGGTTAACATTTCCTTAGTTTTTAATCTGTGGCGTCCTCATCCACCCTTTTCCCTCACGATCTGTCTTTCATCTCACCGTCGTTTCTTTCCTCTTTCCCTCATGTCTCATCCATTTTTCCTTTCTTTCCCCATCAGTCTTTCCTTTCTCTTGTCCATGCAGCTTCATAATCCTCATCCATTTTCCTTTCTAATGTCCCATGTCCCCATCAGTAATGTCCTCATCCATCATGATAACTCATTGTCCCATTTTCAGTTCCTCATATAGTGTCCTCATCCATCTTTCCTTTCTGATAATGTTCTCATTCAATGTTCCTTTCTCATAATGTCCTCATCCATCTTTCCTTCTCATAATGTCCCCATTCAATGTTCCTCTCTCATAGTGTCCTCATCCGTCTTTTCTTTCTGATAATGTTCTCATTCATATTTTCTTTCTTATAGTGTCCTCATCCATTTTCCCTTTCTGATAATGTCCTCATACATCTTTCCTCACTCAAAATACCCTCATCTATCTTTCCTTGCTCATATTGTCATCATCATCCCCATTCAATTTCCTTTCTCATTATGTCCTCGTCCATCTTTCCTTGCTCGTTATGTCCACATCCATCTTTCATGTCTCTTAACGTCATCATCTATTTTGTTTTCTCATGATGTCCCCATCCAATTATCCTTTCTCATTATGTCCACATCCATCTTTCATTTCTGTTAACGTTATCATCTATTTTTGCTTTCTCATGATGTCCTCATCCAATTATCCTTCTCATTATGTCCTCGTCCATCTTTCCTCTCTCATAGTGTCCTCATCCATTTTTCCTTTTGATAATGTTCTCATCCATCGTTCCTTTCTTACGACGTCCTCATCCATTTTTCCTCTTTCATAATGTCCTCAGCCGTCTTTCCTTTCTTGGAGTCCTCCCCCCTCTTTCTTTTCTCATGATATCTTCTATGCTTTCTACTGTTCTCATAATGACCCTATCCACTATTCGTTTTACATTCTGTCTAGATTATATTTTTCCTTCATCATATAGTTCTCTCCCATCTTACCTATCTCATTATATTCTCAGCTATCTTTTCTTTCCCTTAATCCCTTGATGTCCTCAGCAGTCTTTCCTTTGTGATGATGTCCTTATCCATCTTTCCTTCTACAGCATACCTTCCCATATCTTTATTTTTTCACTATCTCCTCATCTGTATTCCTTCAGTAATAAGTCCGTAATCATCTTTTCTTTCTCACCATTTCCCAATCCATTTTCCTTCTGCAAAATATGCTTATCCCTGTTTCCTTCCTTACCACGTCTTCTTCCATCTGTCCTTTTCAGAACGTTCTTGTTCATCTTCCTTTCTAATGATGTCATCCTCTATTTTCCTTTCTCACTATGACCAAGTGTGTCTTTCCTATCTCATCTATTCCTATTTCCTATTCTCATCTGTCTTGCCTTTGACTTGATATCATCATGCAGCCTTTCCTTTCTCATTGCGTCCTCATCCATTTTTCCTTTCTTATTATTTCTGCATTCATTTCCCTCTCTTTCGGATGTCTTCGCCCTTATCCCATTTCTCGTGTCACCATCGTCATCTTTCCTTTCTCACCATTTTCCCATCCATCTCTTTTTTATGACGTCCTCATCCATTTTTTTTCCTTTTGTCAAGATTTCCTCTTGCACATCTTCATCTATATCTTCATCCATATTTCAGTCACCATGATGTTTTCATCCATTTTCTTTTTTCAGATAATACTTTTTCTATCTTTTCTTTCTCAACATATTGGGTATATTGGGTATTTATATAGCGCCTATCCTCGGTCACAGACCAAGCTCTAAGCGCTTTACAGTAAACACACTACCTCACTCACACTCACTCAACGGGCTGCCTACCCAGGTAGAGCCGGCCGAAGAGCAGCCTACTGGCGCTCATTCAGTGTTTCCCGTACCATTCAAATATCAGTAACTCATTTTCATTTATTTCATTTATTCCTCCAGTTTCTCACATAGGATGCATACGATGTTTAATACGTGTCCTCCATTTCCACCGGTACACGATGGCACACGATAACAGTAAGTGACAATTTTTGTGGCTTGGTAAGAAATACCAGGCGGCTATCTTTACATCATTTTTGCCAGGGCAGCGGGGAACCCCCCTGCTCTTTTCGATTTTCAACTGCCGTGGGTTCTTTAACGTGTGCAGGGGGCCAGGAGGGCACACGGGTCCGACTCGCTTATAGTCCCCATCCGATAGACTTGACGTTCAGTTCGATTTGTCATTCAAACTGGGAAAGAAAGGGCGAGAAAGGCAGGGCTCGAACCCACGCACTTCTCACACGTTGGACTGGCAGGCGAACGTCTTAACCATTCTGCCACCTTTCTTCCTTTCATCATCACCTATTTTCCCTCATCATGTTTTCGTCTACATTTCTGATGCTCATGATATCCTCATCTTTTCTATCTAGTGACATCGTCATCTTTCTCATGAGCCCACATCCATCTTCCCTCACTTATTATGTCTTGATTTAGCTTTTCATCCACACGACGAACCTGTTCTTTATGCCCCCTCTTTCTTTTCTTTATTTTCAGAATGTCCTCATTCTGATTCATTTTTCTCACTGGTTATGCTGTAATTCATTGTTTGTCTCTCAGAATGTCCTAAAAATCATATGTTCTCTCACATCTTACCTGTTGCCAGTGTCCGCATTTATTTTGCCTTTTTTGCGATGACCTTGTCCGTTTTTTCCTTTCGCCTGATATCTTCCTCGATTTTCCCTTTGTAAATATGACCTCATTTATCGTTTTTTTTTCTTCCATTTCCTCATCCGCTTTTCATGTTCACACCATACTCCAATCCATCTGTCCCTTTTCGTGATCCTTACACCTTTCTTTTGCATGATGTTCATATTTGTCTGTCCTTTAATCATATTTCATTTAGCATAACAAGCTCTTTAATCATTTGTTCCTTACGATGTTTTTATTCATTGTTTACTTTACTTTCACTCACTTCATTCACTTTTCTTTTCTTTTAAATTTCATTGTCTTTATTTCTTATCAGATCCCCTCAGAGATGTACCAAACACATTCCAACAGACAGCTTCATCTACACTGCTGAGCTGACAGCCTTGGTCCTGCTCTTCAAATGATCTGCAGACCGAAACATCAAGATTTCCTTATCTATCAGACTCCCTTTCTGCTCTGGAGGCCATTGCCGGCCGTAATCTAAAGCACCCTCGGCTGCTGAAAGTTTTAAAACTGTACACCTCTCCGAAAACAGATGGATACAAGATAGGTTTTGGCTTGGGTTCCCAGCCATGTGGGTATTCGAGGCAACGAGGTGGTTGGTCTGCTGCTTGCCAAGAGTGCCACAAAGGAAAAGTTGAGCAGTAGTCTATTCTTCACACTGATTTGAAACAAAAGAAAAAAAAAAACAGGCTTACGTCAGAGACCTCTGGCAAGAAGAATGGAAATCGCAGACGGATAACAAAGTACATAAAATCCGTCCAAACCTGAAAGAGTTTTGTACCATGTTCCAGAGGCGGCCGTAAAGACGAAACAGTCTTGTGCCGCTCGCACGCAGGCCACTCGTTTTATACCCATTCTTATCTTTTAAAAGGTGAAGAAGCTCCGTGGTGCATTCCATGTCATGTTCCACTCACAGTGAAACGCATTCTTTTAGATTGTTGGGACTTGCACAATGTGAGACATAAACACTTTACAGCAGACTCCATGAAAACCCTGTTCAGAGATGTCCCACCTAACGTGATCTTTGAGTTTCTGAAAGAGGTTAACATTTTTCATCTGATCTAAGATTTTACGGAAGAAAGATTTCAACGAAGTTTCTGGTACGTTTTTAAAAGGTGTATTTTAAAGAGATGTATGAAAGATTCGTTTTGTTGTTGCTGTTGTTGTTGTTGTTGCTGTTTGATGACTTGAGAGTTGATTTTAACGTGATGACAGCCCTGATATGGCCCTTTGCGGTCGGCTCGGCTATAAGCAACATTACCTTACCTTACCTCTCAATATGGCGTCTGTGCTTTCCTTTTCTCATATATCTTCATCCACCTTTCTCTGCTCATGGCGTAGTTACCTATTTTTCTTTACTGTTATGTCAGGATCCATATTTCCTATCTCAATATGTTTCTCATCTGTCTTTCTTTACACAACATGAACTTAACAGACATTTTCTTCATCATGCACTCACCTGTCTGTCCTTTCTTACGATGCCTTGCCCGTCCTTTCTCATGATGTCATCATCCATCTTTCCATGAAATCCTCATTAATCTTGCTGGTAATGTCTTCAATTATGTTTCCTTTTTCATCATCGATCCTTTCCAGCTAAGATCTCATCCATCTTCTACTCTTCATGATGTCTTCTTATCGTGTCCTCAGTCACCTTTCCTTTCTCACGATGTCCTCTCTCATTTCCTTTCTCATCTTTCCCACTATCACCATCCTTCATCTCTCCTTTCTCATGATGTCCTCATTCATCCATCATTTCTCATCACGCATTCATTCATCTCTCCTTTCTCATGATGTCCATCATCATTCACGCATGTCCTCATCTCATTTCTCATCACGCACGCATTCATTCATCTCTCCTTTCTCATGATGTCCCTCATTCATCCATCATTTCTCATCACGCATTCA
>JADBJO010005085.1:137500-140000 GCA_016801955.1 Conus betulinus | reverse complement strand
TGTCACACTGTGACCCACTATGGCAACCATTATGCTATGACCTCTAATGGCCGCTGTGACACTGTGACCCACTATGGCAACCATTATGCTATGACCTCTAATGGCCGCTGTCACACTGTGACCCACTATGGCAACCATTATGCTATGACCTCTAATGGCCGCTGTGACACTGTGACCCACTATGGCAACCATTATGCTATGACCTCTAATGGCCGCTGTCACACTGTGACCCACTATAGCTGTCCCCGCACTTTAACCCACCATGTCCGCCCCTATAGTACGACTCACAATGGCTGCTCCCGCTTCCTGATCCACTATATACATGGTCGGCCTCACACTATGACCTCCCATAGTCGGGCTCACACTATGACCCACTACACTATGACGCACTCTGGTCACCCTCACACTATGACCCACTACCACTATGGTTACCCTCACACTTTGACCCTCCACCCCCCATGGTCGCCCTCACTCTATGGCCTACTATGGTCGCCCTCACACCATGACCCCCCATGGTCGACCTCACACTATGACCCACTATGGTCGCCCTCACACTATGACCCACTTTGGTCGCCCTCACACTATAATCTATTATGGTCATCCCTGCACTATGACCCACTGTGGCTATCTCTGCACTATTACCCACTATGGCTATCTTTGCTGTGCACTGTGACCCTCTTTCATGGCGGCATTCTGATTATGATCTATAGTGGCCGCCTCCATACTGTGACCCACAATGCCCGACCCTGGAGAATGACACAAAATGTAATGGATCATAGTGCAGTGTTGGCTTATACCAGGCTGGAGTATTGGGATCCCCAGAGTTTCCACACACACTCACCTTCAACTCCTTTCTCCATCAAGTGTCAACGTGAATTTATTCAGAGCACATTAAATGTGGTTAAACTTGGCATTTGGTGGAAAGAAATTGTATTCAAAGGGTAAATTTCCTGGTGGTTTTGAAGAGTGATCCTAAAATTCCAAGACAACCTTAATGTGAAAAAGCGCAGGTTTCCTTCTTGGATGCACCAACATCAACAAATAAAGTGTTGTTGCTGTGTTCATGTGTCAGGTAAAGGGTATATTATGGGCAAACTTGTGTGACTTCATGTGTGTGTGTGTGTGTGTGTGTGTGTGTGTGTGTGTGTGTGTGTGTGTGTGTGTGTGTGTGTGTTCGTTCGTTCGTTCTTCGTTCGTTCTTTAATTTAACGTCTATCCACTTAACAGTGATCTTAGACAGTATATAAGTGGTGTGTGTGTGTGTGTGTGTGTGTGTGTGTGTGTGTGTGTGTGTGTGTGTGTGTGTGTTTTGCGGTGTATACATGCGAACGGTTGGTGTTGATTTGGGGCGTATGTAGGTATGTATAATGCAATTAGGCCTAGATAAAGTAAATAACAATTAATTTTTTTAAAACACCACATAAATGAATCCAAAACTTTAAAAGAAACACTAAATAAGCAACTAACACCAAGATGGGGAAAATAGCATATACGTTAAAGTAAATTTCCAACTGGGGTTCTTAATCAGTCCTTGAACAACTTCAAAAATGTTTGATTCGTTAGAGATGACGTCTTCAAAGACCGACATTGAGGGTTTAGTGTTCAACAACCAAGCAGGTAAGTAGGGTTTCATTCTATCGCTCAAAAAAGTAGATGGAACCGAGTGATTCGCTGGCCACAAATACAAATCACATGGTTACAGAATTTGGTTTTAAAGGCATCAAGCCTCAATCTAAAAATCAAACTTTAAAAAATCCACTCTTGGTAGAGATTCTTGATACCTGTTTTATGGTCTGATATCTTGTTAATATATATCCCCCTTTTTGTGCCTTTTCGATTATTTGAAATAGAGTTCTAGGATACGTCTTTTAAAAGACTATAACTCTCATGTAAGGATAAAGGAATGCATATCTTTGTTAAATCAGTCTCTGTGATAGCAGTCTTTTTGACTAATTGGTCTACACTTTCATTCGCAGATAATCCACAGTGTGATGTGTGTGTGTGTGTGTGTGTGTGTGTGTGTGTGTGTGTGTGTGTGTGTGTGTGTGTGTGTGAGTGCGTATGTGTGTGTGTGTGTGTGTGTGTGTGTGTGTGTGTGTTTTAGTTATTGTGTGTGTTTAGGGGTGGGATATCCCCTTGTTTGTTCTGTGTGCTCTCTGTTGGCATTTCTGCTAGGCGATTTATAGCGTCTAGTTATGGGTTTTGATTATCTAAAAATAGGAGCAAACGTCATCCTGCTTATTCATTATTTACGCATCGCCGCCGTCATTCGGTCAGCCTCAAGGACTGGAGACGTTGGCCAGTTTCACTGGCAAGTGCATGAACTGTTCAGCTAGCCCGCCACCGTTTTCGTTAGCCTAAGATTTCCAAGATATTGCAACTTTTTGTATGAACATGTAGCAAGCATCGAAATTAAAAGCAGAGGCCTACTAAGTTCTAGATCTGCAACTTCCGGCGAAAGGGCCTCGTTTTCGCGGTGTTAGAATAAGGAATGCCTTCT
>JADBJO010005085.1:95000-132500 GCA_016801955.1 Conus betulinus | reverse complement strand
CAAAGAAGATAACACGGAATCTCTTGATTCGCTGGTTTCTTTAGCGGTCCAGAGACCTTGAACAATCTCTTTGACTCCCCTGTTTCAAGATTGATGACGTTGACGAAGCTTACCGTGTTGGCAGACCAAGTGGTTCCCGCTGTAGACCCATCATCGTCCGCTTCCGAAGATTTAGCCACACGATGAGGGTGATGAAGAACAAAGAGGCAAGAAAAAGGATGGAGAAAGATGGGGTTAAGATTGGTCCTGACTATACTCCTCAGCAACGCGACCAGCTGAAGTCTTTGTGGGAGAACAACCAACGTGGCTACCTAAGACGAGGCAAGATCATTGCTGCTGGTGTGTTTGATCCACAACCACGCCCTAGATCCAGCTACTCCGAAGCGGAATCCGTACAAAGACATCGCAGAACCTGGGGCCATTGGGGAGTGTCTGGCAGACTTCCTCAAAGACAAGTACGACGGAGATTGGGACTGGAACATGCAGAAGGAGACGGAACTCATCCGTGAGTTCTACAGCAACTCTGGACTGCAGGCCGTCGATGACATTAAGAGCCTGCCCCCCTCTCAGGGTGACTCCGAGGTCACCGGTACACCCCCCCCTCATCGATCAGACCATGACAACTCTACCAGCGATACGACACACAGCGGCGACTTCCCTGATCTTCAGCCAGCTTCAATCAGCGCAGCTGCTACTGCTCGAGGGGCCTCTCGAGGTCGGCGGTGGTGGCAGCCGTCAACTGCAACAGTGTGCTGACCAAATCACCACTGATGTGGGGCCAGGCAGAGGCACCGTCGCCGATACTCTGCACTGTGCCGGTGTAGAGGTTGTCACGCGTGACTACCCCTGTGGCACCAGACAGCTTGAAGACGCAGAGAAGCTCCCTAGAGCGAGGGGTCAGCTACCGAGTTTCCTGTGACGAAGCGGACCCTGTCCGCTTGCAGGGTGCGGTCACGCGTGGCAAATTCAGACAGCAACAACTACGTTTCCAGTCTCCGCGGGCATCTGTCACCCTTGATGCCTGACGGGATGGCCAGCCCAGTGTTGACGACACACACACACGTTCACATTCACATGTCCGTAGTGCACCTACTCCTTTTAAGTTATTGAATTATAATGTTGGGGGAATTGCAAATAAATTAAGTAACCACGAATTTACCAGCTTTTTGAACTCTGCTGATATAATATGCTTGACGGAAACTTTGTAGATGAAAGTTTTGAAATGAATGTTATGAAAGATTTTGTGTTGTTTTCAGCTCCGGCAAAGAAACTTAGTAGACAAGGTAGGAAAAGTGGAGGAGTGATGGTTCTGGTACGCAACGGTTTCGCTAATTATTTCAAACCCATCAATGTGAACCTAGACAATTTTGTTGTGTTAGAAATGTCAGCAAATTTTTTTCACTGCTGATAAACCAGTTATGTGTATATTCTCTACTATATTCCTCCTCGGGACTCTCCAGCATACGCCCACTCTGATATATGGGCATGGTATTGATTTAATCGAACACTGTTTAGCAGTGCTGCTGGAGAAAAGATCAGATTTCTATGTTTTGTTGTGTGGCGATTCTAATGCCCGAACAGGTGAAGGCAACAGCCGTGAACTAAACTCAAACTGGACGACGAGTGGTGTTGAAAATGTCTATCTAGAAAGAACTTCACAAGATCTTGAATTCAATCATTTTGGTTTGCAATTGCTTAGCATATGTGACGTCATGCAATGTTCAATTCTTAATGGTGCTAAACCGTTTTTGTTTTGACGACAGTTTCACTTATGTGTCTTCAACAGGATCAAGTACAATTGACTATTTTGTATTGTCTAATGATTTATGTAATGAAAATGTTCTAGATTCATTGACAGTTGAAACTGTTTGTGTAGAATCCGATCACTTGCCCGTGTCTCTGATTCTTAAAGTGTCATTGCCATCTACCTCGAGAAGTGATCGCTGCGCCAGTGCTCAGTGGGTTGACAAGTATGTGTGGAACATGGAGGAAAACGATACGTTCCTCAGATGCTTTCTTAGCGTTGATATCCAAGCAAGATTGAATAGTGCTGTTACTGTTACTTTGATTATGTGGATGTAAACTTGGCGCTTCAGGTTTTTGTTGACTGTTTGACCAGTTCAAGCGTTTGTATGAGAAAGAAAGTTAAACTAGGTGGGTCCCTTCACAAGGAGACTTGGTTTGATAAGGACTGCTTTTGTACTCGTAAGGAAACCAGATCAAACTTCGTACTTTTAAGCGCACACGTGACACAGGTGACAGACATACATACGTTAAGGCACGTAAAGAGTACAAATCACTTTTGGAACATAAATGTAAACGATTTAAGGCGGACAAAACCCTGCTTCTCGCGAATACCTTGCACAATCCTAAAATGTTTTGGAAAGAGTTAAAGGCATGCACTGGTCTATCTAGAAAGCAGACCGCCCCAAATAGCATCTCGCTGAAAGAATGGCAGAACCATTTTATGAAAGTGTTTGAGTCTAATCTAGCTAGCCAAGTGAGCAACTCTAATCTGTTACCTATAAATGCCAACCTACGGATTGACTCACTAGATAACAAAATCTCCATTGAGGAGGTACAAAGAGCTATATACTCTTTGAAAAAAAACGGTAAGTCAAGTGGCGAAGATGAAGTTTTAGCTGAAATGTTAAAAGCGGCAGGAAACCACGTTGTTCACTTTTTGACCGAATATTTCAACGCTATTTTTGATGAAGGACACAGTATCCTGAAATGTGGTCAAGTGCTGTAATTGTCCCCATTTTTAAAAAAGGTAATCCTCGTGTCACTGACAATTATAGAGGGATATCGCTTCTGAGCTTACTTGGCAAATGCTACACTTCTATTCTCAATAAAAGACTGTACAGCTGGCTAGAAACGAATGGAAAAATCGGAGAAACACAGGCAGGTTTTAGACGGGGGGGTTATTCGACCTCGGATCACGTATTTACGTTGTATGCTGTAACGCAGAAGTACTTGTCTAGACAAGGTGGTAAAGCTTTATGTCGCTTTTATCGATCTACGAAAAGCGTTTGATACAATCAAGCGTGACATTCTGCTAGGGTCACTATACAAGGCAGGTATATCATCCAAATTTTTTTAGCAATCAAGGCAATTTATTGCAAAGTGGTTGCACGTGTTAGAGTTGATAATGAGCTCACCGAAGCTTTTGAATGCCCCCAAGGCTTGCGCCAAGGTTGTGTCCTTAGTCCAACTCTTTTTGCTATAATCATAAATGAGCTTGCCGAATATGTTACTGAATTTGGCAAACATGGCATCCAGCTACTACCAGATTTTGTTGAACTTTTCATTTTACTGTTTGCCGATGACTTAGCATTACTGTCATGCTCGCCTAGTGGCTTACAGCGCCAGCTTGATTGTGTAAGTAACATGTGCACCAATCTTGGATTAACTGTAAATATTGACAAAAGCAAGATCATGGTTTTCAGGAAGGGAGGGTATCTGGGAAGACATGAGAAATGGTTTATCAACGGTACTAACGTTGAAGTTGTAAATAGTTATGTGTATTTAGGCTTTACCTTCACCACTTCTATGAATATGTGTAGCAGTGTAAAACAACTCGCAGTCAAAGGTAAAAAGTCCCTTTTGAGGTTCTGAAAGCTCACAGCTCTCTCAATCAAATGACAAGAAATACTTTCTTCAAAATTTTTGATACCATGATTCAGCCGGTTTTGTCTTACACTGCTGAGATTTGGAGTATCTTGATAAAGGATGACCCAACCGAAAAAAAAATTCATTTGTTTGCTTGTAAAAGATTCCTTAACGTGGCCCTCCGTACACCTAACCTAATGGTTTACGGTGAGCTCGGCAGACACCCCCTCATTATTAATGGTTTTATGAAAGCTTTGAAATTCTGGTTCAGATTGTTAAATATGAACGACAAGCGCTTACCAAAGCAGGCCTACAGGATGCTTATGAATTTAGACGAAAACGGTAAACGGAACTGGGTATCAGAATTTGAGGTTTTTACTGAACAGAACTGGTTTCGGATTTGTATGGCTTGCTCAGGGAGTGGGTGATGTGAATCAATTTTGTAGTGTCTTTAAACAGAGACTCCTTGATATGAATGTCAAGATTGGGAACACAATCTGACCACCAGTGATCGTTACGCACTCTACAGAGACTTCAAATCTGACCTGTCCCCTGAAGTATATTTGGGGTTGTATTAAACAGAAATGTTTCAGAGACGCTTTAATTAGATTCCGACTGGGCATTACTTCTTTGAAAGTACATAGTAATAGATATATGTAAGACCTGATGTGACTGTTAAACTTCTGCCCTTTCTGTCCTGGTGAAATCGAGAACGAAACACATTTTTTTTGTTCGTTGTAAACAATACGATAGTATTAGACATGTACATATGAGGAACATAGCGCCCTGTAATGAATGGAGACAGTTTTTCTCAGTTAATGTCAACTCAGAGCGAAGTTAAGATAAGGCAACTAGCTTGGTATATCTTTAAATGTTTGGAGATTCGTGACAATCCGTAAATTCGCTCGAAATGTAACCGTAAACTTTTTTTTCTCTCTTCAGTATTTTTTGGATTGATTTTGTGCCTTGAACATTGTAATCCCCTCCCCTTCCACCCCCTCGTCCCTTCCCTCTCCCACTCTCCCCTCCCCCCCCCCCCCCCCCCCCCCCCCCCCCCCCCTTTGTATTGTAAGTTGAATCCACATTGTGTGATATGTCAACTCATAGTTTTTTTCGTTTGGCACAGGTACCATGAAGGAAATCTGGATGATGGAAGCTTATCAGAGTCGGCAGTGGCCCGCATACATGTACAGAAACCCATCGCTTGATATCGTCCATATCGTTACACGGACAACAAATCGTCTGTCAAGAGAACAAACAAAGCAAAATTTCTCTCCTTGCACTCGCAATAAAATTGTTAAGAACTAATTTTCATTCAGATTTTTGGTTTGCGACGAGAAAATTCATTTAATTACAGCAGTCGTGAGTTTATCTTCTGATAATTTCACATTAAGCAATTAATTATGCACACAATCTTCCCTGTACATCAAACGACAGTTTTAACAATAACGTTGAATCAAAAAATAAACCTAAAACTTCCCCTCCTCTCCTCCCTCCCCCCCCCCCCCCTCCCCTCCCCCCTCTCCCTTTCCAAAACAACAACAATAACAAACAAAAAAAACAAACTAAACAACCTGTCATCTCATCTTTTTTTTTCGCAAGGTTTTGTCAACATACCTTTGCAGTGACGTTTCCTTTTCAACAGTTGAAAACACAGCCCATTTGCCTCAGTGCCAGCTGGGTTTCATTCCGGAGTCGATTTTATCTCGATTCGGAAGACTGGACACCATGGTCCTCAACCACCAGCTTGTGCTGCCGCCGGTATGAATACAAGCTCCTGACAACTTGTTAAAAGTGGTTCAGTAGGCAGCCTCTCTGTCCCACCACTACAAAATACAGGCTGGCTCTGTTCTGTAAGAATCAAGTCTTAAATGCAGGTCTGACTTTCCTCGCACGGGGAATGAATTTTCTTTGGAAGGGATATCACCTACTCATCTCTTAAGGCTATGTTACAGTCCAGTGATGTAGGCCTACAGGAACAAACTTACAGCAACGGACTCTAAAATGAATCTAGCGAAACTCATACCAATGAAGCGAGTGGCCTGTGTGAAATGCTCAATGTTGCATTATTGATTACATGGTTGAGCTGGAGGAGGCCTATTATTAACAGTAACTGGCTGCAGACCCCCCCCCCCCCCCCCCCCCCCATCCCCACCTCCAAGTCCCCTCATCCCCACCATCGGACAAACGGCTACTTCTCATTCTACAACCTCAAAAGTTTCCTCACTGTTTTGTCTCTTGTGTCTAAGGCTCTTTGTTGCCATATGTAAGGACACTGCAAAAATCACCTGGAACAGTTTTGTCCTCGCCACGTCTTTCGCGTGTCTGCGGCATTAAGTCAGCAAAATTTGGCAAAGATGACTGGATCGCCTCTATCAAGTCAAGCAGTAACTGGATCAGTTTGGATCTTGAACAACTACCAGTTAGGCCTACAATTTTGAAGTTTTTTCATTGACAAATAAATCCAAATAACGTTTATACAAATATCTTAAAATGCACCGACTTGCAGTGTATTTATTGAAGCATTTTCAACCAAACAGATTGTCAGATATCTCATATTTCGCTAAATACAGGACGAGGTGGGAATATACGTGAATTAATTTTCTAGTTCAAGAAGACTGTCATTTGTTGACGGATCCAGCCAATGAAATCATGACCATTGCATTTTCCAGCGTCAAACGTCAGCAACATTATAGCTATTTCACGAACCTAAATTTGTGGCTGATATCAAAATCACACACAAACTTGGTCTAAGATTATGTTCATGTAAAAACTCAGAATGCATGCAATAAAAAGGTCAAATAAGAAAAACAGAAGTCATCCACTTTAAAACGTCACAGATGACTACAAAATCAGGAACAAAAGTTTGAGACTGCCCAAAAACCTAAACAAATCTTTGCGTCAGATCTGAGTTTTCCACAGAACGTTACGTGAATGCGTTCACGTTTTGTAATCGATTCCAAATGTTGGCAAGCTTCACACCAAATCCAACCCTCCTTCATAGTTCTCATACGTGTGCTTTAAAAAAACATGTTCGCTTCAGATTGCAGAGGGGGGTGTGGGAGATGTGTCGGGGCGGGGGCTCATTCGGGGGGGGACAAGGAAGACAAGGGGGGGGGGGGGGGGGTTCCATTCATTTGCTCTTGACAGTACATCATCATCATCCACAATCTTTTTCAGCTTGATGAATTTCCATCAACCCACAATTGTGATAACAATAGTAATACGAAACCGTCAGCTATCGTGTAGGCCAGAGCAGAAAGCTTAATTATGTAGGCCTATGTCAATCCCTGCTCATTCTTTGCTTTTCGTTTTATGTGCAAATTGTTCGTGGTTTACCATGGCTTAGAGAAAATTAATCCAAGGATTGTAAAGCCGCTGTATACCGGTACGTAAACATCTTCCTTGTTGAATAAAGAGAGGGACGTAGCATGGTACTGGACAGAGAAAACGCAATATTAGGATCCCAACAATTGATCAATAAGAAATTCCTCGGCTATGTAGAGAAGCCCTGTGGTGCGCACATTTTAATTATAGCATGATTCAAAATGTTAAAAAACTAGGTATCTACATACATTGACAGTACGATTCATAATAGTACATGTAGTATCTATAATCGTCTTATACACAATGTCTTTCAAAGCTTGATTCATAAAGGATCTGCCATATGGTATCGATGGTTATACATTTCGCAAGCATTCCATTATATAAACTCTGTTTATCGATCCATACATGTCCAAAACATGGTTCATAACTTTGAAAGTCGGCGTTGATCAATGCATGCTTAAAAAAAAACTTGATTGCAAGGGTTTCTCCCTGAAACAGCCGAATCAGTCGCATTGACAGTAGCCAGTCAAGTCATTCCAACCATAACAGAACCAGTTAAGAGCTTTCAAAGATGACTTCGTCAAAAATGTCGGAGAAAGAAAGCGTGCAGGTTATAGATAACTTGACACACCCCCTTCCAAACACAAAGTCCGGTTTCTGCAGTTCATGTCGATCCTGAACCTTCTCTGGGTTCCACTGATGTACAATATCAGTACTAACGTAGTGGATTCAGTTAAAGCTTGTACACAAGGAAATTGATTGGTGTTCCACCTGCTGTTACAATGTTGTACGAAACAGTCGCCAAGCAAAATTGAACCTACCTCTGAAATCCATCCTCAAGTACGAAGTGGGAAAAGCAAACTGACTGCAATGTGCGAGGACTCCGAAGGCAATTAAGGTTGTAAGGTCAGTCCAGCTAAAACTGAAGATTGGCAGGGGGAAAAAACTCAGGTCAGAAGCATGGAAAGGGGCTTTGCTGTATGGAGTGGATAACTGGAGTGCATAGCAGACCTTGCAGAATGGGAAAACAATCCAGAAATCATCAGGAACGGTGGCATACGACTGAATATTAATCCAGAAATCATCAGGAACGGTGGCATTAGACTGAATATTATACTTCACTCAGTTAAAGCGAGTGAATCTGGTCCTTTTCACCGTGTCATATGAAAGCGAAACAGAGGAAGCTAACATCTATAAGACGGAAGAGTATACCAGTCTAGCCAGTATCTGGAAGAAGTCTGGCATCCCAAGCCACAGAACTCGCTGTTGAGGTTAGAGAAAGTAAGGGGGGGGGGGGGGGGGGGACGGGGGGAGGTGCACGTTCATCTGCCTACGATCTCTCATGAAACAGCTTTCATTTTCTGGTTAGAAGAGGACCAGAGCTCTAAATGCAATGGCAGAGACAGTGAAAAGAGTTCCAGCTGGATATGGTCGAGGAAGAAGAACAAAAGTGAACATAATAACGCTTTAATGTCAAACTTGGATCAGGTGATCCATAGCTTTGTGGGCAGGACATCAGTTTTACAGCGACTGGTCTGGGAGACACTCGACCATCCAGGAGATGCCGGCTCAAATCACGGCAGCCCCCTCCCCCCCTCCTCTCCTCCCCCCACCCCTTCATAAAACCTCTCTGACAGCAGAAGGCATCTAGGATTCATGATCTGGATAACCGTTCAGTGTAAGTAAGGAGTTCAGGGCTAAACATTTATATGAAAGGGAGGAGGGTGGCGTCTTCTTTGAAGACAGCTGTCAAGCGTGTCTTCTACTCACGTGTCTTCTACTCGCGGCTTTGCTGTTAGAGGTCATTACATTTCTTCATTTAGCGGATCAAAAGAGGAAAAAAAATTGCCTCTTATTTTTCTAGTTTGAGGAACACATGGACATGTGAACACTTTCATTTCTTCCCCTTCTTCCACGATCCATGTGAATACGTGAATGTGCACACAGCTTTAATGTGTTTGTGTGCGTGCTTTCGTGCTTGCGTGCGCGCGCGCGCGCGCGCGCGTGTGTGTGTGTGTGTGTGTGTGTGTGTGTGTGTGTGCACGCACGCACGCGCGCGCGCTGGTGGGATAGCTTCAATGGACACTGTGTGCACTCCGATTGTTTCAACTGATCTGACGCTCCCGTGAGCGCTGCACATTAGGCAATTACTGCGTGCTTAAATTGTTCGATTCCACATGCGGCCTGCTCTTTCCGCCTTGACGTTTGAAACAGAACGCAACTCTGGGGTTCGAACTATGCTGTGTGGTGCTTTGTGCATCTGGGCTGCGTTATCCTATGCCCTTTGGCGCGTGCATGTAGAGTGGTAGGCCTACAGTTGTTCTAAAACTGCCCGGCAAGACTACAAGAGAGTCGTTTCAAAACGTTCCAGGTTCGCGATGTCCCAGGTTCATTATGTCATACGTTCCGAGTCCCTGGTTCCATTCGGTTCAGTTCAGTTCTTGAGACTAAGTTAGGTTTCGCGGCTTCTTTATATTTTTAGTCTAAATGATAAAAGCATATGTGTGCTTCTATTCAGGATCAAGTTATCGAAAGGAAAATGTGTAGATTATGACCTATTATTCATCAGATACAAAAGGTAGGCACATATAGGCCTGTGCTTTTTTTTTCATGTTAAAGGTTTTTGAAAGTGTTAATGTCGCTAGCTCTTCATGCGTGGGTAGAGCACATCTTTTAAGTGCAGTTCTGCAACCAAAACAGTTTTGCGCGGATATAGTCGTTTAATGATTGATGTATGTAGTTTTTGTCAGCGGCATTCCTTGTTATGTCAGTATAAGATTTTATGAAAAATTACCATGGATCCAAGTTGTCTAAACCGTTAAGCATTTTAAACAGGTCAGGTCAGTTCTAGTCTTTCGATTTTTTTTTTCCAAATGTAATATTGCATGCCCTCAACGAGCCTTCTTGGCTTCTCTTAACTTTTTCACTAGTAATAGATCCCTTTTTGTCTGGTGGGTGCCAATTTACATTTCCGTATTCCAGATAAGGTCTTTACCAGCGTTTTGAATAATCTAATAAATGTGGCAATGTCCATCATGCTGAAATGTGGCAATGTCCATCATGCTGTACAAAGCCCTAATTATCAGTTGATGAACTTTGTTTGCCTTTGCAGTTGCAATATCAATCTGTCTGTCAAATTTTAAATCCTGGTCAAAAATGACATCTGTGTATTTTTCATCAGAACACTTGCCTATAATCGTCTCACTGCCGGACAGTTTCATCGTATCCTCATTTCTGATCAGAATATAAAACTTTTGTGTCATCGGCAAAAAAATTTGCAAAGGGTAATAACGTTCAGTAAATTACTCATGAAAATTATGAGAAGAATGGGTCCAAACTTTGTGTATAATGCCAGAATCTTCAACTCGATGAAGGCGGGCAGATATGAAAGAAGCTGAAAAAACACATTCAAAGGAGGGACAGGGCTACCTTAGTATGCATTTCAAACTCCGCAGTGGTCTGTGATCTGTTTTTAATTAAAAAACAAAAAAACTAGAAATTCACGCCAAAATGCTGCCCGTTTCTCCATTTTGGCTGAATCTTCACATTTGCGCAAGTCCTCCGTCACCGCAAGTAGTTGCGTCATACTTCATCCGAGTTTAAGTTATGCTGGCTCGTAGAAAATAAGTTGTTATCGGTAATGTGTTATCTACGGCGTCTCCTTTTCATAAAACCCTCCAGAGCTTTTCACTGCAAAAATGTTAGGCTATTTGGTTTGTCGTTTGCTGCATTTATTTCCCTTTTCAAAAATGGCCAAAATGCAGTCTGCTTTTCAATCTGAGGTACCACACACCTGATGTTCACTTCCTTAGTTTTACGTGCTTTGGTTTACTTGTCTGTTCAACTGAAACCAAACGGGATAAGGTTACATTAGATCAATATGGGGCTGACAGGACAGAAACGTCTACAATTAAAAAAAAAAAACTATGCATGACTGTCAAAAGAGATAAGAGAGAAACAGAAATCAGGGTACAGATCCATAATTCACGTATCACTCAGGGAATAACTAATACACACAAACCCATCTTACGTTCAACCAGAAGGGCACTTGGGAAAGTGCTCACCTCCGCCAAGACTGAGCCAGTGTTGACGTGCCCTTGGACTCACCAGACATGCACCATGGATAGACACCCAACTTTGATGGCTTTGTTCTTGGGCTACATTCCATATTTCCAACAAACTTCATTGAAATCAGCTCTTATGGTTTCTGTGCAGCCTTGTTCACCGACAGACAGACAGGACAGACAGACATATCAGCAGTTGCACGTGAAAGCTCTCTCTCTCTCTCTCTCTCTCTCTCTCTCTCTCTCTCTCCGGCTGAAGTAATACTCACTTTGATGCAGAAACTATTCATTCATACAAACCTGGTCAATGAGGCTTTGTTTGTTTTAATGGTGAACTGCATGGTATGGCATACCCAATGTCATTGGAGTAAATCATCACAGTTTGTGGGCATTAATCACACAGTATTAAACACAAGTTATTTTACATATGACAAAACATCCTTGGGTAATGATTCAGCTGAAAAGTGTGTCCAGCTAAAAAAAAAAAAACAAAAAAAAAAAAAAGACGTCAATCTGATCATTATTTACGAGACACTTTCTGTACCACACTGTCTTCCCCAATCACTAAACCCTGAGCACAGGATTGACAGAAAGTCCTTTCACGAGCTCCATGCTGAGATACTGCATATGAAGAAAATTAACTGACTTAATGCATGCATAACAACATAGTTTTTCCTAATTTCATATTGCAAGGGATTCTCTTTCTGAGTTTGTGGATTGCAATTGAATCAAAAACACTACTTGTTTTTAAACACCATGCAACTGATTGCGTTCACATGCAATGCAGAGTAACATTAGTCATGCAATACAGAGTATAATAATACTAAAATAAAATGCAAAAATAATTAAAGTCTCTGAATTAAGGCAACAGTGATCTTGAACATGAATCTTGATTAGTGCTATAATTTGTTTGGCATTGAAAACAGGAATTTCACTTCCAATGTTGATTAAGCATTTACCCATGATGATTTTAACACCATGTGATACACATGATATTCACAACAACTCCACATAAATATTGATTTGTTAATAAACAGTACAATCATACATGACAGTTCTTTTTCCCAGCAGATTCTGTTAAACATGACACACTGACTTCGTGCAAACATTGCTACAAATGTCCTTGAAAATCAGATCTGATTCCACATTTTTTTCTACATTCACTCACAGACATTCATTCCACAATGTTCTACAAGTAATTCTTTTCCCAGATTAAAAAGAATGTTGGTCCTAATCAGCACTAGCTAGTGTTTCAATGAAATGAGGTGTATTAGAGGGTAAATGTGAAAGCAGACTCCATTCCACGTCACTGCTGAGCATGAACAATAGACCCTGTCTTTGAACATGGTGCAAATTGAGCAAATGATTGGTGTCATCAGGTAAAATAACAGCAGAAATATTCTTCTGGTGTTATCATGTGCAACAGTCATATCAAAGATTATATCATTTCATTCATTATATCATTTAATTCACACCACCATGGCGAAGTGGACAGCATTGCAGACGCCTGGCTGGGAGGTCACAGGTTCGATTCCCATAGAGCCATTATTTGTGGGATTTTTTCACCTAGACTGGCTACCTATCCAGAGCTGAGTGTGTAACAGGCTCATTTGGGAAAAACACTGTCAAGTTTCATCCACGTAGTGGAAGTGTTTTTAAGAGTGTTGCTCAAATTTCCTGACAACAGTGCAGGTGACCGTATCTCTCAGGCTTGGTTGACGCTGGGATAACTTATGACAGTAAGTGTAGAGTACAGCCCCTTCATGTAGACCCAGAATGATCATGCACAGCAGCATCTTCATCATCCTCATCTATCAGCTTAAAAAAAAGTCTCAAACTCTGTGGCCCTTCATGCCCTGCTCTCATGGTGACCTCGGTTTCAATATCCTCTCCACGTTTATAGCCTTGGTTTGATTCTGGCGGGTTACTCGTATTGGCAATTCGTTGGGATTGTTGTTGGATGGATGTGGTGGTACCCTCTGGAGGGAGAGCTTACTCACAATGAAAGCAATTATAGTCATCAATAGGTGGTGTCCTGCATATGCTGGATCAGAACAGGCACCACTGAACATCACTTAAGTGACTCAGCAGCAGTGCAGCATCTCCTTCAGTGGGGTGCCTCTTGATGACTTGACATCGACCTCTCCCTGTGGGATTGTCGTTACAATGGGTGTGAGTGCAGTGCCACAGAAGTGGCACAGAAGATGGGACAACTAAAAAATACCAACAGAAAGAGATTGTTATAGCTTGGTACATTCTAAATGCCTGACATACATCACATTCAAAGTCATGGGAAATTGTTTCACATCAACAAGAAACACAGCATATGACATTGCAATAGTTGGTGTTTCAATGCACCCCATTTAATAGACGCAATTTATTATGATCAGATGGAGAATACACCCACCTTGTTCCAAATATAAGAAGATAAATAATTGCTTGTTCTTCGTTTTCATTGTCCTAACCTTATTTATCTCACCTGAAGAAAACCTAAAAGGCTAAAACGCATCATGTTCTATCCTGTAATTTGTTTGTCCTTGTTTTTGGTGGACTCCCTAAGAATTTTTCTTAAAAAAAATTGTTTCAGTTTCCCCCTGCAGTCACCTAACTTTGAAATTAAAAATATTTAGTAAATATGGAACCAAAGGTATCTGCTGGAGAGTGGCATTGTGTATTCATTGAAAAATTCAGTTGGTGATTACCTGTTCATGGTTTAAAGTGTGACATGCAACAGACCGACCACTGTTATTATTATGAATATAAAGCTTAACAATTTGCAGTTCCCCAACTTGGCATCATTGTTCAGATTCATGAAAGCATTTATTTTGCTTTTGCATGCAGGAACCGTGAGAATTTTGTATCAAATGGCCAATATTTGCTCAGTACTGGATTAAAGATTTCTCTTCAGAAAAGAAGGAATTTTAAGGAAATCCTGAAAAACTACTCTGGACCTTATTATGTCATTCTTCTTAACCTCTGCCATGCTTTCTGGGATGCTCATAACCAGAGACAATAAAATCATATCTCTTGAACTGTTTGTTTTCCAAATATCCATTTTGCTTTCAGTCAGCTGATTTTGGTGTCAAAAATGAAAGATATTTTAGTTGTGTCATTTGAACTATGCACTTCCAGTGATGCAGGTCGTGGAGGACCCATACCGTAAGTGGTGGTAACTGGACACAGCAGCACATGAGTGTGGATCAAGGGTGACCTGCATCAGTGTTTAAGGCAGAAACTCTGAACAACTGACCAGTATGGGTGTTTATATGACTCCCACCAAGTGAATCATGATAAACTCAGTAAAAACATTCTGTACACCCTAAGCAAGTTGCATGGGCCCTGGGCGACCAGTATCACCTGGAGTGTTTAGTCAAAAGCAACATCAGGCACTGGTTAAAGAGTATCATTATACAATGGCTGAAACCTCTTTTATATTAACCATCACTCAAATCAAAATACACAAAAAAAAAACAACAAAACTGCAAAGTCACAATTAATTGATAAACTATACAAAACAGGCAGGTGAATTTTCAACAATATCCTTCTTCAGACATCACAAAGATCACACACAGAATTCAAAAAGCAGCACTGCTTAATGGTTGTCAACAGCAGAACGTTCTGTAACATCAAGTGGATGAATTTCATATTATGATGCACTAAACAGCAGTATTATGACACTCATTAAATGGAGAGAGTTTTCAAGATAGCTATAGTAATTTTAATTAGATGTGTATACTACAAAGAAAATGATGAAACTGAAAAATGAGGAGAAGGAAATAGATGATATGATTTTAATTATTAACATCATTCTCCTAAATGCGATAAACCATTAATTGGCAAAACCACCATAGCAAACAGTTCACATCACATGACTCCCAGCTGAGTTTGCTATGGGCTCAACTGAGAAGACGGGGGCCATACAGTCAAGTTTCATCCACTTTATGGACGTGTCTCTGTGAGTGTTCAAATTTCCTGACCAACACTGCAGGTGTCTTTATCTCTCAAACCTAAACAACAAACAAGTAGGGTGACTCTTGCTCCCACAAGAAAACATAACTCCAAAGGAATGCTGCTTATGACACTGAATCGCCTAGCAGACATGACAGCACAAAGCACACAGAACAAGCAAGGAAACATCCCCCTAAAGGATGTTCCCAGCTTGCCCATAAGTCCTGTACCGAACACATCTACACAGCAACAAGAACTGGAGAAATGAACAGATATAGATGAACTTTTATCAAGACTGGCACAGCCTTTTAAAACTTCAATATAGTCAGACAAATACAAAGGACAAACAGAAACACATACAAAGAACCTCGATTTGGAGTTATGTTTTCTTGTGGGAGCAAGTGCTACCCTACTTGTTTGTTTATTTGTTTACTGTTCCCTGCCTCATTTCATATTTACTTTCCTCTCAGACAGAGTTAATGCCAGGATATATTATGAAAGTAAGCATAGAGACAGCCCTGTCATGCAGTTCCAGACCAGGATGGAAAAATCAGAAAAAATAAACGTAAATCTGTACTGTAGTATCATTTCCATCATCCTCATTTTCATCGATCACCATTAAAAAACAAAATTACTGGTAAAAACTCAGTAACTCCTATTGAAAACGTGGCATCTTCTTACCAATAAAGATAAGTAAGAGTAATAAGTAAAAACTAGTAATATTCCCAGCTGAAAATGCAGAAAGGAAATGCAACTATCACTGTCATTTAGAGGTATTGGGCAGTAATGTGACAGAGCCAGTTGGGGAAATATGGGAATAAATCAATGGATGCAGATGTGTTTGTACAGGACAGCAGATCAAACCTAGTCTTTGACTTAGTTTCTCAGTGCAATGGACCTTTAACACTGACTTTTTTCTATTGTAGAATAAAAAAACGTAGCAACTTTCCTCTGCCTCTTTTCCACAAATTATTTTTACAAATGCTACATACAAAAATGCAACTGTATCAGTAGGAAATATTGTGAAATGCATGCTAATACAGCAAATGCAAATAATTAACAATGAGAATAAATTCTTTCATATTAAGGTGTTTACTCTGACAGTCTCGAGTGGCAATATAGTTTTGCATTATTTAATGGAGACATTTTTCAAAATGGGGAAAAACCTTAAAAATGCCATTCTTATGACACTCATTGCAGCCAAGGCAAGCAAATATGTGAATATAAATTTATTTGCTTAAGATATATACCCACAGAATAAATTGAAATGAAAAATGCAACTGATTTTTAACAAAAAATGCCATCATGATTTTAGAATAAAAGGTGAAGTCAACATTGACATCATGGCCTTTCTTCATCAAATTCTTCTATTGCCGCTCAATATCACCAAAGACAACAACTTTTAGTGTGAACAGCAGATAAGGGTTGTCTTCTTTCTGTTTGATTTATTTATTTTGCCTTTTTCTTTTCTTTTCGTCCTTTCCATTTCCTTTCTCATTTTCTTTTGTTTAACTTTCTTTTAAAAAAAAAAAATCTACAAATGTGTTTTTAACAACTGATGTAATAAAGCTTTTCTTTTTTCCGAAAAGAACATAGAAAAGAGCCAGAAATGACCACTAGCCATGTGATGACTACAGCCTTGTTTCACTGCGCCATGCTGACGTGGAGCCCATCACCCCAATCCAATTGATAAATGAAAGCAGGACTTGATGGCCTTGCAGTAAAAGGAAAGTGCTGATCATCAGAATAAAAAGTTGTTTCCTTTTTGTTCTCTTTCTTTTTGTACTCAGCCATGGTTGCATTCACAGCAAAAATGCAATGAACTTATGAAGAGATGTTATCTTCATATACTTCTGACACAATTAGTGGCCTAGTAACATACCTGCAACTGAAATCAAAAGCATTCTAAAGTTGGAGAGAGTGCTTGTCTTTCAGATGAGAGGATGTGATGAAGTCAATTTACCAAACAGCTAACAGATCATTTCTTTCAAACTGCTGTAGAAAATTCCTCTTGAATATTAAAAAAACATCAACCATAAGAAAAAGGAGGAAAATAGTTGGTATTACCATGATGATGTTACCTGCCTGGAGGCAGGCTGGGAAGAGAAATCTTTCGGGAAATCCAAAGGTTAAAATGCAAAATAATACAATAAAGTCTGTTGCAATAAAATGTATTATTACACACCTTGTTTTGTGCAGATAAAAAAGAAGTTCTACATACCTATAGCCATCAACACTAAGTAATAAAACATCATCATTAAAACAGAATAACCTTTCACAAATCAAAGTGTAGCATATACATAAATACCAACTTATCACAGCAGTGTTGTACATACACATCATGTTGAGCTATTTACCAACTCAGTGTGGATCTGAAAGGAAGGAAGAAGAAGGACAAAGCAATGAAGTGTGGCAGAAGATCAGAGATGAAGACATACAAGACAACCATGACAAATCCACACAAAAACCAAGCTCACTGCCCTCAGCCCTGCTCATGACCGCGTTTCACCTCATACCCTCAGCCCCTTCTTCCTTCCCATCTTACTTGCAAACAGACACTGTACGTCATGCTTTAAAAGGTGCACAAAGAAACTTGTTAAATGGCCAAAAATAGTAATCTTTCAGTGACCATGAAACAAGCTCTGAGTACAGGACGTTCTGATGTGCAAGGGTAAACTTACCCAGAGCTGCCCTCCAATAAACACATGGCAACAAAATCAAGGAAAATGAACAGCGAAAAAAAGAAATAAAAGACAACAAAAGAATGAGGGGAATTTAGAAACATATATAACATCTGTTTGTGTTTATATGGATGTACTTAAATGTCATGTAATGCCATACAATTCAATTGAAAACGCATCCAGGTGTAAGTATGAGAGAGATAGTGTGCACCGGTGTGTGAATGTATGACTGTGAGAGACAGAGAGAGATAAACCATTATACATATCTGTATATACATATGTACACCTGTGAATAAGTAAGTTTTGATATTTTTTTCATGCAATGTAAGACATACAGAGACTTGCAGGATGCAGGGAAAACAGTGTCCAATGAGCAGTGAACATAGTTCATTCATTCAGGCCTTTTATGGAACCAGCTGTGAAGACAGCTAAGAAAGTAAGTGGCCACAAACTGACAATAAAACCCTTATGTGAATGTAGACGGAAATAGGATATACTGAACAGAGACAAGCAACTGTAAAACTTAAATGCAAATAACAAATTGGGTGTGTGTCTGTAAATGCAAATCTGAAAAGTGAACAAAAGCCAAATGAAAATCACCCTGTTGACTGCCAGAGAGTTAAAGACCGTCTTTTAGAACTATCACAAGAGCCACAGCTGAATTTCTGTTGCCCTCTGTCTACGCTGATGCATCTGTGGTTGCTTCTGCCCAACCCTCCTGATGTTCTCTGTAACACATGGCAACTAGCATGTCACAGGTTCTTGAGGAAAAAATGTGGGCAAAATCAGTCTTCAAGCAGCTGGCAAAAAATGTTCAAAATGGCGGCACTGGTCTTCCTGACTTAAAAACATTTTTCACATCACTGAGATTATCATGGATCAAGGCTGAACAATCAGCTCATAAATGCAAACACTTTCTGCTCACTAACATTCCTGAATAGTCACTTTTGAATAATCATGGTCCACAGTTTATTTAAAAATTACATACAACTACATCTGGTCAGACATCTTTTATGTGAAAAAAAAAAGCTTTTTTGGATGGACATCTTTGATATGTATGCAACTTTTTTTTTTCACAAATGTAAACAAACAAAATTTGAAGAAATTCTTTCAGTTTAACCACTTTATTACAACAAAAACTCAGAAGCATTCAACGCCTTCTTCCTTGCGCTGAACTCAGAAGCAATCTGAAGCGATCAAAGCTAAGTGCATTTTCGTTATTTTGTTCGTCTTTGTTTCACCTGAGGAAGACCTATGAGGTCGAAACGCTTTGTGTGTTGTCTTGTGACTCGTTTGTCCACGTTTCTCTGGGCGGTTCACTGACATTTATTTAAGATTTGTTTAGATTTCAGCCTGCAGTCGTTTCACTTTGCAACTAGATTTATTCAGACTGAGAAAAAAACACACACTGTGTCTGAAATACTTAAAAACAGACATGTGTTTTATCTTGCTCAGTCTTTTCTTTTAATGAAAAATTGATATTTGATTTCTTGTAGGCGTTTTAAAGAAAAGAATACCGTTAATAATGATATTTTTATCTTCATTGGCCTAGGTCAGCTGTAACTGATTACTTAAAAATCTAATCTGCCCATAACAAAAACAACAAACATGTAAACTCTATACTTTGTTTTAAAAAAACTCTTTGCCAGTCATAAAGGTTTGAGATTATATATAACACACTGACTGAGAATTACTTGCAAGCACAATGTTGTCATAAATGGGGTTTAAAACTGTAAATATGTCTTGACTGTAAATCATGTCTTTTATAGGTACATAAAATAAAAACATATAAAACTTAAATGGTTTGAGTTAAACATATGACATAGGTACCTTGACACAAATGTCAATTTTAACGAAATATGTGTCATTAACATCCATGAATGTAACTTTTGTGGTGTATGTAAAGATAGCATTGATCTTTTCTATTTTTTTTTTTTTTAACTAAATGCATCTATGTTTAACAGTTCTGGAACAGTCTGACTGGTTTAATAAAAGAAAAATGTGTTAATGATGAAAACATGAAATTACATGAATCACTTGTATTTCTAGGTTTTGATGCAATAATCATTACTGACAGTATTCTTTGTTACACTACACTGTTAGCAAAGCAATACCTGTATACATGTAAACTTGAAGGAGCCGCTCACAAATAAGAACATTTTTTAAAACTCAGATTTACAGACAGGACTGAACAATATAATCAATGTTTAAACTTTGATTGTACCAATCTCTCAGGCAAATGGCAAACTTGTATACCATTGTTTTACCACTATTCAACTGTTAATGTATCTCTCAAATCAAGTAGAATTATGCCAATGTATTCATATTTTTTCAATACCACAAAGTCAAATGCTGTTCACATATGTGACGACTATCCATCACATCTTTTCACCTGTACATTTTTTTTACAATCTTCATGATGCCTTTCTTTCTCAACAGGACATTGAATGGAAAATAGTCAATATGAACATTAAAACATCCGTCTCTCTCCCCTCCCTACCACCCCCCCCCCCCCCCCCCCCCCCCCCCCAAGCTTTAAGGCTTGATTTTCCTTAACATTGGCAGATATGTTTGATATACTTTTTTCATATACTAGTATGTATGCATGTTATGCATGTTTGTTTGTACGTGTTTATGAATGTTTTTGCATCATTTATTTCTGTTTTGGTCCATGTTTGATGTGGTGCAACGTGGCTTGATGCCACCTGACAATGTGATATGGTGCTGCACATAACATATAAGTGTATATGTATGAGTACAGGTATGTATGTATGTTTGTAATTCCATTGAAAACAAATAAATATGTTTCAGAAAAAAAAAAATAATGATCTCTCTGTTGTGAGAACAACTCACAGGCACAACCCAAAATAAGCCAATGTTTATGTTGTATTGCTAGAACTTGGACAACACCAAACGTACTTCCACTGACTGCCTACCTGTGGCACCTGAGTGACTGGGATGCATGAGCCACGCCCCAGGTGGGTGATCCTCAATCACCACCTTTCATCAAATGCAAATAACATAAACATTCACTGACAGAATTGGGCGACTATCAGTTGACTTGGCCTACCTCTAAAAGCAGCCAGAACTGCCCATTTGGTATGTGCGAATTTTCAATCAGCTGTGATCAACTACTGATGCTATTCCAAGGCTGACAGTAGAGATGGGGGTCTTGATGACCCACAGGACCTGATCATATTGCTGCTGGGTCTCACTGGCTTGTATGATTGAAGTAAATCTGTGGGCTTGTCCCATCACAGTGTGCTGGAACACTCACACTTTTCCTTTGGTCAAGCAATTTGGTGACACAGATAGTGCATACGAGGTACATATGGTGACAAATGACAATACAAACACTGGAATACACACGATACCTAGTTAAGCAGCTAGAGAGCTGAGTTACAATTTCTTATGATATTGTAACACTACTGAATCTTACATACTTCACAGACTTGCGCAAAATGCATATCCCTGAACAGGTTGAGGTGTGCTATGTTTTGTAAAGAAAATTGTAATTATATGTGCAGATCTTACATGAAAACATCATTTCAAAATCATCCCTACAATTTGTTTCTTTCAACAACACTGCTTCCCCCTTCTCCCTCTCATATGCTAAAATATTCCCCCACTCCCCTCTAAAAGAAATAAAATATTATACATTACTATTATTTTTAACTGTCCACTATCTACAAAGTAAACGATGAAAGAGCACTGAATGCAAGAACGCAATTGATTTTTTCATAATCTGATGAAACAAAAGACTAAAGTCATGGAAAGTGTGATATCTACATGTGAGTAAAAACTTACAATTAGAAAATAGTCTTTTATGAAACAAAAATTTAAACTGATACATGAAATGTTTATTTTCATTAATCTAATGTGACCAAAGTGAAAAATTACAAAAAGCACAGTACATTGATTCTTTTCCTTTAAAAAAAAAATACTGTCATATTCAGAACTGTCAACATTTATTTTCTTTAAAAAAAAAAAAAAGTGCCAAGCTAAAATATAACATTAAGTTACTGATGTCATTTCTGAGTAAGTGTATACTGTGCATGTGATATGGTGGGTACTCATTTCAAATAAAGGCCCCTTGCATAATAAATAATGTAAAAAGTAGAATCTGCAATATAGCATAACATGTGGACCATGGTTTTCACAATAGCAAAAAAAATCTGCAGTCTGACATTATTCATAATCCATATAACAATACCAAAGCTACAAAGAGACCTTTATCACAGATCCAGACAAACAGGAGTTTCTTGAAAACAGAAAATGTACATCAAAAAAATATATCAATTATGACAAAATAACAGTGTGCGTAAACAATTCTTGAGCCATTACTGATGTGTCTCTGTGTGTATGCTTCATATTCCTGGTGACCTGATCTACCAGTCTTCATCTTCCTGGTTTCGCCGATGCTTTTTCAACATCCTTTTTTTTCTTCTTCTTCTTCACTGATCGATCCTGTTCTTGCAGAGGTGGCAGGCGACCAACAGCAGCATTCTCTGCATTGCCATGAGACATGCTGGCTCCAAGACCAACGTAGTCAGTGCCTCCATCATAGTCCAGGTGGTAGTTCTCACTGAGCCGGTGTGTTCTGCCCAGGCGGTCGTTGTGATCTGAATACTCCTGGTCAAGAGCTGTGCCTGCTCCAGGGTACGTCATGGATGACCTAGATGACTTTTTGGACAGGCGTCGTTTCTTCATGCTTCTGGAATGTGACCATCAGTAAAATATGAGATTTCAGGTACCATGATAAACTCTGAAGTGATTTATATATATATATATATATATATATATAATTATAAACAAAGCTTGCTCTTGTGTCTCAGATTATAGAAATAGGGGTGATAAAGTTCATATCTGCAGTGGTAGATGATTCTGCCTAACTAACAGTATGTGCTTGAGTTATACAATGGGGAATAAATGAATGCTCATCCAAAATGAACCTTCAGCAACAGCTTATAGTCTCCAAAGCGGGAGAAAGCTCACTAACATATAACTCCTGGTCAGATACCGGTATTTCGAAACCTGATTGTTTCATCCTCAGTGACCGCGGAAAGTGGTAATTTGAACTCCTCTGCCTTTTTTCCTTTTCCATAAGAAGAAAAGCTATACCAGAAAAATAGGCTGGTGTGCAAAGGGCCATAGTACCAGGAGTTCCATATAGAAAAACTCATGACCAGGAGTTATATGTTAGTGGAGCTTCTCCCCATTGGAGATGGTCTCCCGCTTTGGAGACTATAAGCTTGCTGAAGGTTCATTTTGAGAAGCATTCATTTATTCCCCATTCACCCACTCAAGCACATACTGTTAGTTAGGCAGAAATCATCTACCACTGCAGATATGAAGGCTTATCACCCCCTATTTCTATAATCTGAGACACAAGAGCAAGCTTTGTTATAATTCAATATTTCTTGCAGTCATTGCAACACCCTAGCTGCTCTGTAAGTTGCTGGAATGGTGCTCGGTAATTTATCCTTGGAATTTATTGTTTGAAATAGTATATATATATATATATATATATAACTATATATTTATATATATTAAAAACAAGGATTAAAAGGCCACTTAGAGTGTTAAAAGTGTCAGTGCCCACACTTTTATCAGGGAGCGACATAACAGTATAGAAATAGGTTTAAAATGAAGGATTAAAAAAAACTGGAGGTTTTTTTGCTCTTCTTAATCAGAGGGCAAGAGGCACTGAATCAAAACCAAGATTGCTTCTTTCCTGAACAAAGGTGAAGACTTGGAAACTCTTGGGCTGCAAGCATTTGTCAATGAAACTGAGTTTCAACTTCAAACAAAGTTGCAGAAAAAAAATCATCATACTCGCGATAAAAAAAAAATGTGTGTCCCCGGGGCCCTCTGAGTGAAAATGTGTGTCAAGGTGCAAAATTTCTGCGTACAGTACCCCTAATTATGTATCATAGGGAACACTGTGGCATGTTGGCGGTTTCACAGAAATGGTGTTCCCACTCAACTGTTTTAAACCTCATTGTGCAAAGTCAGTATGGAAATCACCACAGTGAGGACAGGGGTGGAGGTTAGGAGGAGGGGAACTGTAATGTATGATGCAGCTGACTCAAATATTTTCCCCTGAGTGAGAGATACAGTTACTTGCTTTATGAATTAGTGTATGTTGGTTTCTAGATAGGGTAAGCTCTAAACATTCTCTTTAGTGTTTTACCATGAATGTTTCACCACAGGATGTCTTCCTTTTTTTTTTTTGGCTCTGTCTCAAAAAAGCATTCAAGCTAAATAATCTTAAATTCCCAAGACACTGTACTCAAATGAGCTTGAGACTATTACTGTAGCAATTGTGACCTAGAAAAACTTAAGAGGACAAAAATCCTGATGTAATCGATTACTGTGGTTGCTTGTTTAATGGAAGAAGGCAATTTATGAACATATGTTAACCTCTTACCTGTTTTGGACGTTCTCAGGCTAAGTTTTGAACAGAATCAGGTATTGACAACTTAATGATCATAGAATAAGGATTATGCGTGAAAATATGTCACATTACATATCAAAATATTGGTAAACAAATTTGCAAAATTTGACTGCTGAAAATGTTTGGATTGTTCGAACAGTAATATTAGAAAATTACTTTGTGGCATCATATGTAGAGTTCTCATAATGAGGGAGCAAACTGTTGAAGAGTCCAAGCAAAGAAAATCAGCTGCGCTTGTCAGCAAATTTTCACACTCTGACAGTGATAATGAGTATGAAGAACACATTGATGACATAATTCCTTGTGACATGATAAGCACAAATTCAGCAATGAATGACACACAACATAACACAATGTGCATGCCAACTGCTACTCAACAGATATGAACTTAACTACACTGTTAGGAAAAGGGTTTACTAACAAAGCTTTCCGACATTCGTGTCTTCTTCCATACTGACCTGTGTTCAAATCCACTGAAATCTCAACACCCTTGACTTTTTGTTAAAACAATGAGAATTAATGCTGGCTCATTAATGCTGGCTCATTTCTTCATGCATTTTTTAGTCGTTGTACTTTGTATGACACTAAACAGACTGGAGAAGCTAGTGAGAGATTACAGCCCTGCCACATGATAGTGCCACACACAATGGAATTCACCAAGGGGATCAAATGTCCTGTCTTGTCGTTATCCTTTGATTATGAAGTTACCCCTGCCACATAAACAGAAAAACCAACATGTCATTATCCTTTGATGACTGTCTCAACATCTTTAATGACGTTTTATGTCCTGTTCCTATGGGTGAAACAATTAAATATGGAATTGTATCCCTGATAGTTACCCTGATCACTTGGAGACTGGCTGTCGATGACAATGTGAAAAGAAGACAAAACTCCAAACCTGAGAAATATCCAACCACCATGGTGAAGTGGTTGGCATTGCAGACTCCCCACTAACAGGTCATGGGTTTTATTCCCATCAGAGCCATTTATTTGTGCAAATTTTTTGCCCAGACTGGCTCCTACTCAGATCTGAGTTTGCTATAAGCTCAATTTGGAAGACTGGGACCACACAGTCAAGAGTTATCCACTAAATGGATGCATCTCTGACCAACACCTCAGGTGTTTGTATTTTAGGCCTGGTCAATGCTGGTATATGTTATGAAAGTAAGCATAGAGAACAGCCCTGTCATGCCGTCTCAGACTAGAATGGAAATCCATAGCATCATCTTCATCATCCTTATCCTCACTGATCAGCACAAACAAAAGTGGCTCTTCATGCTGTGCTCTCATGGTGACCTCAATTTCAATTGCCTCTCCACATCAGTAGCCTTGGTTTCATTCTGTCGGGGTCACCAGTAACAGCAAATTCATGACAACTGTCACTGGATGGATGTGAAGGCACCGTCCAGAGGGACAGCTCACTCACATCAGCTCCACAACTAAACAATTACTGTCGTCAGTAGGGGGGTTTACAGGTGGTGTCTTGTGTGTGTTGCATAAGAACAGGCACAACTGAATACACTGAAGTGACTCGGCAGCAGCGCAGTGTCTCCTCTGGTGGGTTGCCTCCTGATAACTTTACATGGACTGCTCCCTGTGTATTGCCAGTGCAAGGGTTGTGGTGAGACAGGCTGTGCTGTGGCTGTGAACAAGTAGTCGGAATAGGCAGCATAGATGCACTGCCACTGAGGGGACAGAGAAGATTGCACAGTGAAATAAATCAAACCTGAGAAACCTTTATCATTGTAAAACTTGCTGTTTGAGACAGTAGACTGATTCAACTCACCCCTCTGCAGACTTAATTGAGCTGGTGCGATTAGGTGGGATGATTCACATACTGAGCCTGGTAGACCCTCTCCACGATCGAGCTGTTGCTGTTTCTGAAGCAGAAAAAAATAGAAGACACCGTCTTAAGATAAAAACAATGGTTAGTTTTAGATTCTCCTTGTTCTTTCTAAATGCCATGAGTGTTGTTATGTTAGAGTTTGAATGAGCTCTAATCTCATTTTGAGATCCAGAATATTACAACGTAAAATATGATCCTTCGAATGAGCTTTTAACTTTACCATGATTCCCTCAACCCAATTACGTCAAAACAGTACATTTCAATTTATGCTTTTTTTTTTTTTAACTATTGTGTCATAATGTTGATTTTAATTTCAATGAGCTTCTTGGATTCGTGCTCTCCCATGCGCATGATATGATTATCTATTGAAGCAAATGAACATCCTTTGAAATTTTCAAATGAGCAAGGCAACCAATCAATGTAGGAATTTCCATGTTGTCCATGAGAGTTATAGTCATTTTTGGACTAACTAGCTATTCAAGATGATGAACTTTGAAGATAAATTCTTTATATTTGAGTTAGGCTTTTTTGACAGCTTATATGCATTCCTTTTTTAATATAAAAAGTCATAGTTATATGCTTTTTAACTGCTTATATGCATCCAGTATAATACAGAAACATCATAGTACTATCTTTTCTACTTCTTCTCTGCCTGTTCAAAACACATGGGATCATCTTTATCAACAGGGCTATGAACTGTGATTGACAGGATGTCTATGTCCCAAATCATCAAAGACAAAAGCACGTAGTTCCCCTGACAATCTTTTATTATTCAATTAGTTTTCATTCAAAACAATTTAATGTTGCTATCTTTCTTGATGTCCAAACTTTGGATGAAAGTCACACTTCTATCGCTGTTCAAGCCTAATATATTTATATACTCTTAGTGAAATGTAAGAGTAGTTTCACCTGAGATCCTGTTGATTGTCTAGAATTTTTCTGAATTTGCTTTTCCCTAGCATTTTGATAAGAACATTTAAACCTTAAATTAAGCCTGAGATCATGACCAGTGTCTTGGAGATGAGTGACATTATGATGTTTGGAACTACAGTGGAAGAACACAGAAAACCTAGACAACATGACATGTTAAAAAAAAACCTTTAAATATTTGTAAAAGACCTGACCAAACTGAAGTACAGCCAGCACCATTCAGGATACAGATGTCAACTGCCTCACACAAGAAGAAGACATCAAAGAAAGGTGGTCTGAATACTTCCCTGAACTCAGCAACAAACAGAACAAAGGAGATACAAGTGTGCTAACAGTAAAGATTCATCAAATGTGGATGATCTGACTTTCCAGTGCTTCATGAAAAAAAAATGCAGTGGAAGTTGCTGAAATTTGGTACGTCTGAAGGACTGACATCATCTCTGCAGGACTTTTGAGGCAGGGCAGGCAGGCATTAGCTGATATCCTAACAAGGATCTGCAACAAAATCTGGCACACTGATGAGTGGCCCATGTCATGGATCCAATCAGTAATCATCACCCTCAGAAGAAAGGAACACAACTACCACACCATCAGTCTGATCAGCAAAACCAGTGAACTAATGCTCAAAATTAGTGTTCTGAACAGACTACAGATGCAAAAAGATATTCTAACCTTTATGAAAAAGCAGCTCCAACACCAAAGAGAGGATATGCCTCGTCTTTACAGATGTCAGAAGGCATTGCACAAAGTGTGGCTGGTGACACTGTGGGGCATGATGAAGAAATTCAACATCAGACAAAAGCTAGTCAACACCCTCAAACAACTGTCTTCCTGTGCAACTAGTCCAGTGCTCATGTAAAGTTCTATTGGAGGGTAGCTCTGTACTTCAACTGACGTTCATTAGGGTTGTCTTCAATCTCAAACACTTTTCAACATGTTCCAGGAAAACAACATGACTGGGAAAAATAATGCACTGAAAGACAATGTCAGATATTTTTTTTTTTTTTTTTTTGAGATTTCAGCACAGTTAATTGGCACTACAAGAAGAACCATTATGAACCTTAGCTTTGGAGATGACACTGATGAACTGGTAGGCAGTATGCAAGAACTCACTAGGCTTGTTAAAAGACAGTATAAAAAACATCACAAGATATGACACAGAAATGAGCACCCAAAAGACCAATTTTAATGGCCAGCCACACCACAGCCACCACCACCACTGCTAATATAATTGTTCGTGGAGAGAAGTGCTGCTCAAATTCTCTCAAAGACAGTAAAGACACACAGCTAGTAAGGAAAAAAGACAGTAACACCTCCATGAAACATGCAGTCAGGCTGCTGTGTACTCTGCTATATGCCATCTTCCTGTAAGCATGTGACACATGAACCCTCATAGCAGAAAGAAGAATCAAAACCCTGGAAATCAGACTTTACTGCAAGATATTAAACATCAGATAAACTGCTTGTATCCAATGACCAGGTGGGTGAAGTCAACAAGCAGCATATCGGACCTTATGAAGATCTGCTGATATCAGTTAAGAAAAGAATGCCACTTTGGTATCGCCTGGTACCAAGTTCCCATGTCCTTACTAAAATGATATTCTAGGGAACTGTTGAGGGAAGAATAAAGAGACTGAAGGACTGACAACACTGCGCTATAGAATGGGAAACCATTTGCACAGCCCTACACTTTGGCACAAAACCAACAGAACCAGAAGATCCTAGTACACTGTTCTCCAGCTGAGTGGCTCAATGATTCTGTGTTAATTCAAAGGAAAAAAGAAGATTAACATTAACTGATATCTACAAATATATCATGCTCTTAGATTATTAACATAAAGTTTTGTCAACAAATATACAGTGCTTCTTATCATGATACTAAATATTTCTTCAGTGCCACTCATCTTCCCTTGAAAAAATGTGATGCGGTTAAAAAAAGCACAATTATACTATTATGCAAATAAAGTGAGAAAACAAACCGACAATGAAAAAAGACTAACAATCCCAAAACAACAGATTTTCTGTAAGAGAATGTGTTCTTGGTTGTACACAGTTCATTTCAGTGCTTGTGAGGGTCAGTGGAGGGACTACGGTGTGGAAGCCAGTTTGTGTATGTGCACATGTGTACACAAGTGTGTGGGCATGTGTGTGTTTATGAATGTATAAGTGCATGTGCATTTTGCAAACATTTGTGGTAAATGAGTGCAAGTGTGTGTGTGCTCACACAGACACCAAACAGTTTACAAACAACAGAAATGTTAGCCAAAATAAGCTATTAATTAGAAAAAAATACTTTTACATGCAGTCATAAATTTGTAAGCAATGGAAGCTAACCTATACTGTGTGGAAACTCACTATGTGCAGGTGTGTGTGTGTCTCGCACATATAACTTTATCATAACTGTATGCCTGTTAAAAAACAAACAAATGCCCATTGAAAAAAATAATAAAACAACTGAAAAGTAACAATGTAACAAACTTCATCATAAACTTATGTTAGTAAAACTTCTCATGACTACTTGATCATCTATAAGATGGTCCATTGAATCAGAACATAAACTGGACAGAGTTGTATGGAGAAGCACTGGCAAGGGCACATGCCCCACAGGTTTTTTTTTTAATGATATGTGAGGTGTCTGTAATAAACAGAAAGCAAAGGCCATGACTGACCTGCAGTAGGCTCAGCAAACCTCCAGGAACATTTTCCCTTTGTAGACTAGGGATGTGTAGTTTTGTTTTATTTTGGCTTTTTTTTTTTTTTTTTTTTTTTTTTTTTTTTTTTTTTTGACTGAGAGGGGCACAGGCACAGTTTGTGTTTCATTCTAAGTCGATGAGAGGACGCAGAGACTGAAAAGATTTTGTGACCTGCTGTGGCCAAAACCCAAGAAATAAACTTGTCTGATAGGTTTGTGAGGACCTGGGAACTTTTGTTTGCAAAAACAGATATTTAAACAAAACTTCAAAATTTGTTTTTCTTTAACCTGTAAGGACCTTTAAATGTGCTGAATTAAGTAAAAAATGTAAAACTTACATTACTAATTGAAAGGGGAAGCTCATGTCTGCTTCTCTGGCTAACTGTTTTTTCATGTTGCATAAGAGCAAATCTGACAACCCCTTTAAACTGATACAAGAAAAGGGCTCAAGTTTTGTCAGATATGTTGGACAGCTATTACCAGACAATAAGGCTGACAGGAGCCAACTAAGGGCTCACACTCCATCATGCACTGATGTCATCAAACAGGAGTGGGAACAAGAAAGGTGAGGGTGAGAGGTTGGAGTCTGAGGGAGGAGGAAGAGTTGTGATTACAAGCAGGGATATTCGTTCTTCACACTAACCCACTGTGGCAGTTCTTACTTACTGAACCAGTGTGGCAGTTCTTACTTATATCATTCTTCACTATATTCTGATTGACATGTTATTTACATAGATCAGTTGCGTCATTTCCTTAATTTATTGTCTTCTTGACCTCTCTTGTCTGTCCTAACCTTACACTAAGCAAACAAACTGAACTAAAGTTGCAGGCCCCATGGAAATGTTATTCAGTTCTATTTCTCTGTTTGACTCTGCTTCCAGCCTATTTTCATCTCCTTCCCCCAACCCCCAGTCATCCTTCCCTCTCACTCACTCCCCTCCTCCTACATATATTATGTGATGGCAAATGTAGGCGACTCAGTGTGTGTGTGCCCAAGTGTGTGCATGTGTATGTGTGTGTGTGTGTGTGTGTGTGTGTGTGTGTGTGTGTGTGAGCGTGTGTGTGTGTGTGTGTGTGCGTGTGTGTGTGAGTGACTCTGTGTGTGCATGTGTGTGTGTGTGTGTGTGTGTGTGTGTATGTGCGTTTGTGCATGTGTGTGTGTGTGCATGTGTACTCTGTGTGTCTGTGTGTGTGTGAGAGAACATATGTGTGTGTGTGTGTGCATGTGTGCTTGTGTATGTGTATGTATATATGAATGTATGTATGTATGTGTGCATGTGCATGTGCATGTGTGTGTGTGTGTGTGTGTGTGTGTGTGTGTGTGTGTGTGTGTGCGTGCGTGTGTATGTATATATGTATATATGTATGTATGCGTGCATGTATGTATGCATGTATGTATGTGTGCATGTGCACGTGTGTGTGTGTGTGTGTGTGTGTGTGTGTGTGTGTGTGTGTGTGTGTGTGTGTGATACATGGTTTCATACTGTGACCTTACAATATCAAAATAAAAATAAGTAATTTAGAAATCACTGTACCTTTTATCTTTTACAATTACCTCACACACGAACACTTCATTTCATCCTAGCAACCTTGCTGGACTATCTATGTGTCACATTCAGCACGCAGTACTCTTTGTCTTGATCAGCGCCTCAACTGTACTTACTGTATCTTTAATTTGACAGTCACTTTCCCACCGGAAGACCATGCTGCTTCAATGGTGCTACGTTAAACTTCCTCATGCACAAGTTCAAAGTTCATGCATCTTAGTTCTTCTTCCCCATGTGGCTAAAAACATTGATAAAAATGACCCTGATCTAAGGACATACCACACCATTATCATCATTGTCACTGTCTAGAGCTCTCTCAAGATGGAAAAAAAAAAAAAAAGACATGCAATAATGTGCATATAAAAAAGTGAGGTATTGACAGGCCTTTTTTCAATTGTTTGCTAATGTCTTCATGCTCAGTATGTGATGACATCTGCGATTTATTTTACCATTCAAATTGTGCCACCTCATTTGAAAGAAAAGGTAAGACATCAGGTATCAATATGAATGGAATAATAATAACAAGTAGAAGATGCAGAAGACAAGATGAAAGAATATAAAATTTTTATTTTGTTGAAGGTGACAGATGAGCAAGTGCATGTCTTGTTTTCTAACCCAATCCTTGCCCAACAGAGCGGTAAATATCAAATAAGCAGTTCATAAAACGAAGGTAAACAAAACAGAAATATATAAAAGCAAAAACAAACCTAATTATCCCACAATCTCTCTTCTCAAAGAAAATGTAAACTAAAATTGTTTTGAAAATATGCCTTTCATAAGTCAAACTGTTGATCTAGAAAACTGATATATACTGGATATAATCAACACTATGCGTTATAAAATCATGCTTTCCACTCATTCACCTGTCGCTTTATCCCAGAGGTAGAGAGGTGGACAGAAAATGAAACCAAAGAAAGAAAAAAAAAAAAAGAAGCAGAAGAAATGGACGAAGAAGAAGTAGAAGAGATGATAAAGACATTTGAAGAAACAGAAGATGACGCAGATGAAAAGACAGAAGTGATAGAAGAAAAGGTTTCAGATGAGACAGATAAAGGAGTAGAAAACAGGTCAAAAACGGAGACAAAAGAGAAGACAGGAGGACAGGAAGAAAAAGAGGCAGAAGAGAAGACAGGAGAGGAAGAAAAGGAGGCAAAAGAGAAGACAGGAGAGGAAGAAAAGAAAAGAGGCAAGAGGAGGAGACAGGAGAGGAAGAAAAGGAGGCTGAAGAGGAGACAGGAGAGGAAGAAAAGGAGACTGAAGAGAAGACAGGAGAGGAAGAAAAGGAGACTGAAGAAAAGACAGGAGAGGAAGAAAGGAGACTGAAGAGGAGACAGGAGAGGAAGAAAAGGAGACTGAAGAGGAGACAGGAGAGGAAGAAAAGGAGGGCAGAAGAGGAGACAGGAGAGGAAGAAAAGGAGACTGAAGAGAAGACAGGAGAGGAAGAAAAGGAGACTGAAGAGAAGACAGGAGAGGAAGAAAAGGAGACTGAAGAGAAGACAGGAGAGGAAGAAAAGGAGACTGAAGAGAAGAAGACAGGAGAGGAAGAAAAGGAGACTGAAGAGAAGACAGGAGAGGAAGAAAAGGAGGCTGAAGAACAGACAGTGAAAAAGACTGAAGAGGAGGTAGAAAAAGGAACAAAAAACGAAGTAACACACAAACACAGAAGTGGTAGTAGAAGAAAAGAAAGAAGAAGCAGAAGAAAAAAGACAGATGAGGAGGTCAAAGGCAATAAGCAGCCCCAGAAAAGTTCTTATGGGACATAAGGGAATCTGTGGCGGAGTGTGATTATTCCGGTATTTTCCGGCAAGACAGAAGTCTTGACGCATGTCAGGCATGCGCAAAAACACTTCCCTTTTTCAACGTATGTCAGGCATGCATAAAAGCACTTCCTTTTTCCAGTAACACGCTAGCAGTGAAGACGCACTCTCTGCTCCACGACTTCATGCCCAAAAAATGAGCAAGAAGTGTCCCATGGCGCTTTCCCCCCTTCAGTCAAACTCAAAGTTCAGATCCCAGGGAAATTGATGTTTCAACCCCTTCAGCAGTGTTGGAAAGAAATCGGCGCAAAGCGCTGGTCAGAAATCGAAAGAAATACTGGATTATTAGCCGTTACCTGGCAAACAAATGGTATTGTCCTTATGAAACTGTTGTGACTTAAATGTTGAATCCAGTTACCGGGCAAACAAATATATTGTCCTTTTGAAGCTATTGGAGAGTTTAATCGTTGAATTCCAATACCTGACAAACAAAAGGTATTGTACATTTGAAGCTAAGGTTGAATTAATTCGTTGAATTCCTCACTTGCAAAAAACAAAGTGATCAAAGAAAAAACACTTAAAATAATGGGACATAAAGTTACGAAATTACAAGAGAAAAGGAATTCTGAGGTTTACAGGTTCACTATTATATGTACCTGTTCATATACCCACCAGGTATAATGCATGTATATGAAAAAGTGACACATTATCATTTCACTCCTCATGGAGTGGACCTAAGCACAGTACAATATCTTTGTGTCATGTGTTGCATGTATGTGAGAAAAGCGTGAAAGAGAAAGCATGTTGATTAGGTGGTGAGTGAGTGAGATGGGTGAGAAGATGAAAGGGAACAGTTATCAATTGCCATGGGACCTAACAAGAAGATCAGCCACAAAAGTTCTTATGGGACATAAGGGAATTTGTGGCAGAGTGCGATTATTCTGGTATTTTCCGGCAAGACAGAAGTCTTAACGCATGTCAGGCATGCGCAAAAACACTTCCCTTTTCGATGTATGTCAGGCATGCATAAAAAAGCACTTCCTTTTTCCAGTAACACGCTAGCAGTGAAGACGCACTCTCTGCTCCACGAAAAAATTCCCACCCTCCCTCCCCTTCATGCAAAGGCGCTTGGCGCTTTCTCCCCTTCAGTCAAACTCAAAGTTCAGATCCCAGGGGAATTGATGTTTCAACCCCTTCAGCAGTGTGGAAAGAAATCGGCGCAAAGCGCTGGTCAGAAATTGAAAGAAATACTGGATTATTAGCCGTTACCTGGCAAACAAATGGTATTGTCCTTATGAAACTGTTGTGACTTAAATGTTGAATCCAGTTACCGGGCAAACAAATATATTGTCCTTTTGAAGCTATTGGAGAGTTTAATCGTCGAATTCCAATACCTGACAAACAAAGGTATTGTACATTTGAAACTAAGGTTGAATTTATTCGTTGAATTCCTCACTTGCAGAAAACAAAGTGATCAAAGAAAAACACTTAAAGTAATAGGACGTAAAGTTACGAAATTACAAGAGAAAAGGATGACTCTGACAGCAAAAGCAACAGCTGCAGGAATTCAAAAACAGAATTTCAAAAAACTGTTTTTCAAAACATTCCAATGATTGCACAGTAAATCATACAACTGCAGGTTTAACAAATACCACTTCATTGTTCACAGGCAATCACATTCTGTTTTTGTTATGAGGACATATTCTGTGTGAGTGTGTGTGAGTGTGTGTGTGTGTGTGTGTGTGTGTGTGTGTGTGTGTGTGTAAAAGTGTGAATGTGTGTGTGTGTGTGTGTGTGTGTGTGTGTGTGTGTGTGTGTGTGTGTGTGTTTATGTGTGCGTGTCTCTGTGCAAGAGTGTGTGTGTGTGTGTGTGTGTGTGTGTGTGTGTGTGTGTGTGTGTGTGCATGCACATGTGTGTCTGCATGCCTGCATCTATGCCTGAGTGTGTGTGATTTAGTAGAGTAGGATCTTTTTTATTCTTAAATTGAATATATTTACAAATGCTGTCACATATAGCCATGTTTAATACACAGTCATCTGTACTGAATTTTAGATGATTGGGATCGTTGTGTATGTGTGTGTGTGTGTGTGTGTGTGTGTGTGTGTGTGTGTGTGTGTGTGTGTGTGTGTGTGTGTGTGTGTGTGTGTGTGTGTGTGTGTGTGTGTGTGTGTGTGTGTGTGTGTGTGTGTGTGTGTGTGTGTGTGTGTGTGTTCCTGCACATGTATGTGCCAAAGTGTGCATGTGATGAAGAGCTTGCGCATGTGTTCACATATGTATGTGTACGCATGCATGTGTGTGTGAGTGCATGCATGTCCGTCGTGCATTTATATACATGTGTGTGTATTTGTATGAGCATGTAAGTGCATATTTGTGTGTCCATGTTTTTGTATCCATTTATTTATGTATGAGTGCATCACTGGTTTAAAAATATCTTTAGGTCAGACTAGTATTCAACACTGGTACAGGTTTCAAATGTTATGTTCCATACATCATGCAGATCTTTACAAAGATGGATAAATTTGTTCAAGGATATGTGAGGGTTCGTGAGTCAGTTTCTATATGTGCAGCAACATGGCATTTTTTTAACCTCTGGGGAAAACAAAGTCACAGTATGAAGGATGACCACACAGCACCAGTGTCAGCGATAAAAAAAAAAAAAAAAAAAAAAAAAAAAAAATCATAAAATCATAAAGGAAGAAAAACAAACTAAAGCGCCTGAGATCTAAGTTTGGTGTGCAATTTGTAATTACTTAGGTAAATGGCAAATCAATTGCCCTCCACAATTTTTGTTGCAATTATTTCTGTTTTTGTTGTTGTTGTTGTTTTGTTGCTGTTGCCTCATCATTTGTGCTCCCCTCCCCTCCCTCTTCCCATGCCACTTCCAACTCCCAGTGCACAGCTATCCACAAGAGAAATCAGCATCAAGTCGTATATATATGAGGCAACCCAACAGAGGAGATGCTGCACGACAGGCAGATCATTCAAATGGTGCTCAGTGATGCCTGATCTGGTCCCATACACAGGACACCACCACCTAAGCACCCTGATGACAGCAGTAACTGCTTAGTCATGGAGCCAATGTGGGTGACAACCCCCCCATCCACAGGGCACCACCAGTTCATTCAATGACAGTCCCAATAAACTTGCCAGTACCAATGCCTTTGAACAAACTCACACCACTGGCACAGACCTGGAAAGGAGATGGATACTGTGGTCACTACCAGACAGGGCATGAGGGGCCACGTAATCTGACTCTTCCTTTTATGACACACAAGAATATCACGGTGCTCCATTCTGGTCAGAGACCACACCACAGCGCAGGACATTACGCTCCCTTTCATAGAATGTTCATGAGTAAACCAGCCCTGGGAGATACACCTCTAGTGTTGGTCACAGTGACACTGTCAGAGACAGAGACCAGATTCAAGAGATACACCTTAGGTGTTGGTCACAGTGACACTGTCAGACACCAGATGTGAGAGATACACCTCTGGTGCTGGTCACAATGACACTGTCAGACACCAGATGTGAGAGATACACCTCTAGTGTTGGTCACAGTGACACTGTCAGAGACCAGATGCAAGAGATACACCTCTAGTGTTGGTCACAGTGACACTGTCAGAGACCAGATGCAAGAGATACACCTCTAGTGTTGGTCACAGTGACACTGTCAGAGACCAGATGCAAGAAATACACATCTACAGTTGGTTAACACTGTCCCTGCGTATGCGTGCAGCATGAATTTTACCCCTCCCGCAAACAGCCATTCGCGCTAAAACCCCCGCCTACGTAGCAATTTTGGCATTTTTGGAATTAATTTTACATGTTATGTTTGGTCTGTGGTAACACATGATGTTTGGTATGTCTGAAAAGAATAATCAATCAAAACTTTTAGATGAATGTACTTTCAAAACTCTTAGAGATCCTCCACTGAGGATAAATAAAGTAAACAAAACACACAGAAATAAAAACAAGTGCAGAGTTTGACGATCAGTGTTTAGTAATGGCATGCAGACAAATTGATACAAAAAAAACACTCACCTAATACATGATACTTTTCGCTATCAGTTATCCATTTTGAAACAATTTCACTGAATTTGGGCAAGAGAGGTTCTGTGAGTCAAGCGCCTGTGTGTGTGTTACTGAATCAGTCGAATCGGTTGATTTGTCATTGTAATCAAGAACATCTTCAATAGACATCCCTCATCTTCCCTGTCATCTCTACTGTCGATCGACTCTCCTTTGTTATCGGAACCGCCTTGAATACAGTGAAATAGTAACAGCGTTGAGCTGGCATTTTCACTAGACTCTAGCAGACGAAAGGCCGGTGCCATAAATGCAGTCAGTTCCAAGTCGGAAAAACCCAGCAAGGGGTTCTTTGTCTCAGCCGCAGATACCAAAGGTGAACTCTGCTTGAACTTAAGATCTAGGGCATGTCAGGGCTACCAGGAACCCTCTACTAACTTCTGGCAGGAGTTAATTCTCTTAGACCGTTACAGCTTGAATAGTAGAATTTTTCAAAATAAGAACACACGCACCTATGCATTCCGTAGACAACGGAGCTTTCAGTCAGCGCACGCCACCACGCGTGGCATAGGCAGCAGAGCTTTGAGCAGCGCACGGAGGAGTGTGTTCCGT
>JADBJO010005085.1:57500-90000 GCA_016801955.1 Conus betulinus | reverse complement strand
ATAGGATTCATGAAGACTCCAAGGTATTTGATACAGACAGAATTTTCAGAGTTTTTGGATCCCATGTGGGCAGTTCTGTCTGCCCATTCGTTTCCTACAATCCCACAGTGTGATGGAATCCAGTAAAAGTCCACTGGTATCCCTCTTGATGTATGTAAGAAAATGGACCACAATTTTTAGTTCGGTGATAATCTCGGCACAACTGGTAGCAGCAATAGATTTCATTTCTTGAAGAACAGATTTGGAATCAACACAAAAAAGTATTCTAGAAAAAATCATGTGGAATGTCAATAATACAGCGCAGAGCCATTAGAATTGCTATCAGTTCAGCCATAAAGACAGAAAACCCCTTTCCAAGATGAAAACATTTATCTGCTTTCAAATCAGGAATAACAAAGCCGGAACCAGCATTGCCATTTAATAGGGATCCGTCTATATAAACTTTTAAGTGATTAGGATATCTACTGTCTAGTAATTAGGATAACTACTGTCGATATGTGACTTGGCCATAGCACCTAAGATGTTATCATTAACATTCTTTTGCAAATCAGTGTATTTATAATCAAACCTTGCCAGGATAAGTTCCCAATTTGGAATGGGACTCAGGGGATAACATGGGGGTATGGTTTTGTGATCAATTTTGACAGATTTCAACAGGTTTGAGGAGTACGTAAGGATGGTTTTATTTGATTGCATTGTTTTTGTGCGTTTTGGAAAATCTAAATCAGATCGCATATCAAGTTCATCCTCATTTGAGTTCTGAACAGTAGAACATCCTAGAATGTATTTAGCACAGGCTAATTTTCGACAAGCATCCAGGGGCAAAATGCCAGCTTCATGATATGTCCCTAAAATGAAAGCATAAAGGGGAACTCCCAGGGCTATTCTGTATGCCTTGCAATCTGTGCTTTGTAACTTTTTTAAAAGATACTTAGGAGCTGAAAAATATACTTCCTGTGCATATGAAATCCTTGTACTGACCAGAAAATTTGATAAATGAATTAAAGTGCATGTATCCTGTCCCCAACTCTGGTAACTTACAACTTTAAGAAGATTAAGAACCTTCCTTGCTTGAGTTACGATATATTCAACATGTGTGTTCCATGATAATTTTGAAGTACGATGTACACTTAAAAACTTTATGCAAGATGTGTAGGTAAGCACAGTGTCATCCATCTTAAAAGTAGGGAGATCATGAAAACTTCCACCAGCGTCAAAAAGCATCATATGAAATTTCTCAGCAGACAGACCATTCTCAAACATAATCCTAGCGCGTATTGTCCAAGTCTCTTTGATATAATTTTTTCATGTATGTAATTGACCTTAAAGGTGTGTTCTTTTTTAAAGTAACATTCATCCATAAATATATGTCATCAGCATATTGATCTAAACTGGAATTTTTAGAAATACTTTTTGTGTGTATGTGTGTGTGTGTGCATGTGCGTGTGTGTGTATGTGTGTGTGCGTGTGTGTGTGTGTGTGTGTGTGTGTGTGTGTGTGTGTGTGTGTGTGTGTGTGTGTGTGTGTGTGTGTGTGTGTGTGTGTGTGTGAGTGTGTGTGTGTGTGTGTGTGTGTGTGTGTGTGTGTGTGTGTGTGTGTGTGTGTGTGTGTGTGTGTTTTGAGTGTGTTCAGAGATCTTTTAGCGCATTCAATTTACAAACAAATCCATAAATACTCTTACTCCAGTTTGAAAGAATAATAAAAAAAAAAAAGACAAAGAAAGAGGCTGACAACTCACCTGAATTTTTCCATTTCCACCACCTGTTTGTGGATGAGCATAGCCCGCCGCACCTTGCCGCCAAACTTGGAGCCTGATGTCTCTCTATGATGCTCCTCATCTCTGCCTCATGACGGGCCACCATCAGCTGCTCTCGCTGCTTCAGCCTCTCCTGCAGCTTGTTCCGCAGAATCTGCAACAGCAATACACTTCTAAAGCATTTGCGTGAATTTAACATTCTCTGCAGAAAAGGATATTATGTACACTCCTGTCTTTGTGTCGGCTTGTTTGTCTGAAAGCAAGGTAACTCACAAACACTTCAGTGGAATTTCATCCAATTTCACAGATTTCTTTGCTGGAACAATGTCTACTTCTGATCAAATTTTCTGATTGTTAGATTCCTTATAGATAAAACTCTGAAAAAAAAAGCAAAAAATAAACTGTATCCAAAGGCAGAAGCAAAATGGGATCCTCTTTATAATGCTATTCATAATTCATCTGATCTACTGGATTCATACATGCACGGATGGATGGATGGATGGATGGATAGATGGATGGATGGATGGATGGACGGACGGATGGATGATGGAAGAAAAATGAAGGTAAGATGAGAGGCAGGAACGATGAATGAGATTATTTACTGTAAAATAGATGAACTGGGAATAGCATTAGAAAGTGGATCTCATTTCATTTCTATGTATGTATTTTGCATGAGAGAGAGGGAGACAGAGAGAGAGAGAGAGAGGAGAGAGAGAGAGAGAGAGAGAGAATGCAAATGTGAATGCGAATGCAAAAGTTTATTCAGTATAGGCTAAGGCCCTTCTCTGAAGGGGTACACATACAGAAAACATACTAACAATACTAAATGCAATTGGTGACACTGTAGTATTCACATTAAAGAAAAGGAGTACCATGTTAGAATAACTGGCACAATAAAATAGATATTACACGGACAGGCTAAGATGTTACAGTCTAGTATTTTCTGAGCTTTATAAAAATATTGTGCTGAACTTTTCAAACATATGTGCTCCGACTTGTTGACAGAGGATGGAGTGACACTAGTAAACTGGCTGAGGACTGTGAACAGTCGAGTGCCTTGACTGCCTCATGCATTGCAAGATGTGGGAGCATCTAAGTCTAAATCTAGATTGGGTATAGTAGTATGTTCATTACTTGATGACAAAAGCAAAGTCAATTTTAATTTACACGGGTCACTGTAATACTTTGGCTTTATAAAACTTTTTCTAATATCACTTAGATATGGACAACAGTATAAGAAATAAATTTCATCTTCTTTAGCCAGATGACACAGTCGGCAAACCAAATCATTTTCAGAGAGAGAGAGAAAGGCAGACCGACAGAGATAGATTGATAGGAAGGTAGACAGATAGATAGACAGAGAGACAGACGGACAGACAGACAAGCAGACAGATGGATAAATAAATTGATAAGTAGGCACAGAAACAGACAGATAGATAGATCTCATCAGTCAAATCATAAGTAATCTGAAAAAGGTTTAAAACTGTCCATAACACTGAAACTCCAAAATGGTATTTTGATTATTCCTTTCTTTTCCCTAATCATTAAGAACTTCAGAAGCATGGGTCATACTTCTGTTTATGTAAGAGCAAAGTCAGATTCTGGCCTGAATATGGCTCCAAGCAATAAGCTGCACTAAAAATAAAAAATAAATAAATAACTGAAAAAGAAAAAAAAAAACAAGATTCTAATTATCATGAACTTCACAGAAAGAAAAAAAAAACCCAGACCAGTGCCACAGAGAGATGTTGCATCAAAGGCAGTACGCTGCGCATAACAGCTTGCAAATGATGATGGATAGACCTGTTCTGGTCACAATTAAAAAAAAAAAAAAAAACAAAGAAAAAAACCCCAAAAAAAACATGGAAGATGATCCCTGCCTTTCCACTGCATGCAAACCGATTTACCTTTTCTCAGATCATCATTAAAACAAATATATCTTGAGACTCCAATAATTTATCTGAAGCCCATGGCAAAATAATGATTGGGATATTGACTGTCTGCATTGCAGGTATCACAAAGCACACTGTTTTTAATCCTTTTTTTTTTCATTTTCTCTCCCTGATTGACTGATGGGGCAACCTTGTTTTAGGCATGCCCACTAGCAGCATCTGTCCCATGAAAACAGTGAGGTCACTTTCACTGAATACAAACTCTAACACAAATTACCTTCCTACCTCCCTTGCAGATTTCAACACCATGCCTTTTGGCGACTTACATTCTCCTGCTGTCTCTCTGTGTCTCCAATCTCTGATTCATGGCCTCAGATTCCTGCAAAACAGAAATTCTTTGATTTCAACGGAGTGAGTAAAGGACTTAAACCTCTAAGGCTTTTTTTTTTCATCACATTCATTGACTCACACATTAAATACAGTGAGTGTATGGAAATGCCTGTTTTGTGTGCATCTGCGTGAGTGTGTGTGTGAGTGTGAATGTGCATATGCATGTGTATGCTTGAAGTGATCCTTTAATCAACATCAGTCTCATAAGGACGATGCTTCCCATTAATTTCAATTCATGGAAAGAACAGCAAAGTGGGGCTTCTGCCTGGAGAGGCTAGTTGTTGGTGTATCCTCTAGAAACAAAAAACAAACAAAATGTCTGTTTACAATGGCCATACATTGCCACGGCGACCTATCGTGGGCAAGAGTTGTCATGAGACTGCTATTCACTAGTTGCAAATCCATCTTGGTCACATTTTAAAGCAAATTTCTACTTTCTCTCATTCTTTTCGCTCCTCTTCTCATTTTTTTTCTTCCTTTCTTCCTTAATTTCCTTTTTCATTTTCTTCTGTGTTAAGTGTCACCATTACAACATTGTGCTGTTAAGATTTGGTTTTGAATGCATACACTTTAACCAATTATTTTTTTTTGTATGTGTTTATGTCAATGTCATCCAACTGACTCTGTGACCCTAAACACATATACTGTGTGTTACCTGTCTGTGCACGTCCAGTATGCGCTCACATTCAGGTGTGGACAGGATGCCTCGTTCATTCAGGTCGTCCATCAGATTGGCTTTCAGGTTGTTGATGGCTTTCTGCTGCTCCTCTATCTGAGTCATCTGTCAGCCCACCACAGTTCCCCATAGCATCAGTCTGAACACTTTGCAGGTTGAGATTTGTAAAAAAAAAAAATTGAAATACATAAGCAGATACAATTAGTTTCAAAGTGAGGAGACTGCCAGCAGAAATTGAAACAAACTTTAAACAAAAATTACTATGCCACCGAACGAAAGAAACAAACAAATTGCAAGACCAACACAACACATTTAAAACACTTTGGTCTTCTTCAGGCAAGACAAACAACATTTAAGGCAATGAGAACGAAGATTCAACAATCACTTACCTCCTCTTATTGGTCCCAAATGGATGTGTATAAAGGAAAATAGATGTGATTGAATAAATGCAACAGAACATTTGCACAACTTGAGCTGGCTATAATAAATTATCTATGAATCAAATGTCTCACTCATAATAACTCATTTCAGAGGAATTGTAATCTCTCTCTCTCTCTCTCTCTCTCTCTCTCTCTCTCTCAATCCCAAACATTGTCGTACTGGCATATTTCATACTGTAAGAATCAACCTCACCTTTCATTTTCTGCATACAAGCATCAGATTTCAAGTGAGAGGGAGAGAGTGAATGTGTGTGTGTGAGTATGTGTGTGTGTGTGTGTGTGTGTGTGTGTGTGTGTGTGTGTGTGTGTGTGTGTGTGTGTGTGTGTGTGTGTGTGTGTGTGTGTGTGTGTGTGTGTGTGTGTGTGTGTGCATGTGTGTATTCATGCGCATATACGTGTTTTTCCATATGAACGCTTGTGCTTTTTTCTCATGCTCTTTAACCATACGAGTATATCCACATTTAAAAACCTCCAAACGATGATAATTGTTGAAGAAAAGCAGCTTGACGGACAATTCAGAAAGCTTCTTCTGTCAAAAGATTACACCTTCTATGACAAAGATAAATGTGAATATAGCCAATCAAATCAATGCCTAAATCCTACTTGACATGAACAAGCTCTAAACATGAGGTTGCACACAAATGTAAAAGGGAGATTAGTCCTTAAAAGAAGAGCTTTCATGATTAGTCCTTAAAAGAAGAGCTTTCATGGGCCTCACCTCCCCTTGAATGATAGATGACATTTGCGGATACGTTTACTGCAAATTAAAAATGTCAGGTTCCTTTCTTCTTTTTCAAGATTTCATTCCATTTTTTGTGTATGCTGATAAAATCTATGCTAGGAAATGTGTTCATCCCTCCCACCACCTACCCACGTCCATCCCTCAATGAATTTCCTGGTCTGAGTGAGTCTAAAATATCAAGCACGAGTGAAAGAAATGAAAATGATGAGGAAGATCATGTTCAGATGTCTGTTGAAAACAATTCAAAAACCCCTTCAAAAGTTCCTTTGTTCAGCACTGATAGTGACTGCAAAACAGAGATGGACAGATATCGAGGCTCTCAATGGCTGTAAGAGAGGGTGAAGGGATTACGAAGGAGGGAGGAGAGGGGGAGTGAGCCCAATAGAAAGGAAATATCATCCTTGGCTTTGGAATTGTTTATTCAAACAGGTGCTTTCATCAAATGATAAGAACAGCCAAACTGACATACCTAGAAATTTTTACATTTTTCATATAATTTACTGCTTTTTCCACGGCAAGGAAAAAATATTAGTCAAACCAAGTTAACTACTGTGCCTTATCATATTTTAAAACCTTTTTGTTTTATTTGTGGTACATCTCTAAGTTCTGTTTTGATGATTTGAGCTCTAAACACTTTTTAAAGACCAAAGACAGATTTCGTATTCTTCAGATTTTTTAATGCAACCATTTTTTCTTTTATTTAACAAGTTCTTAGAGATACATGACATTAGACCTGCCAACCCCTAAGAGACCAATGAGTAAGAATTGAAGCTCTGTGAGGCAGAAATGTGTAATTTCAGAGAGCTAAGAGTAATCAAGCGCGACACTTACTTTTTTCAAACAAACACAATGCGATGAAATTGTTCGCACAATTTATGTAAACTGTACTTTTCTTCAAACAACCTTTTCTTTTAAGTGTCACAAGAAATCTTTACAAATTATGAAAATGTTGAATACATTGGAAAACACATATGCGAACATATGCAATGACACCTTTGTTCTTGCCAGTCATCACATTTGTATTATCACAAACCAAGGACATGCAGTTCTGCCATAGCACACCAACGCTTGATAGTGCGCCAGAAACAACCTCAAAAATGTTCTCCCCTGTTGCGGACTCTGTGCATGTGGAGTTGGCTATCAGCTCAGTGGCGATTCTGTGAGTCTCGCACCATCCCAGGAAAGAATTTGTTCCCCCCCCCCCCCCCCCCCCCCCCCCCCCCCCTTCATCAGTCCCCAACACAAACGGTCCATTCTGCAGTCCCCCCCCCCCCCCCCCCCCCCCCCCGGCTTCATGGCAAGGGTCCTCACAATGTGTGTTGTCTTTGTTCGACCGCTCTTGAACTGTTAGGCGATCTCCGAATCTGAGAACACTTCTTTAAAAAGCTGGGATGCATGGTCGGCTGTGCTCGACGAAAAATCTGGCCACCAATGCTTCAGCCCGAATTACCCTCTTCCTCATTTCATCCTCTTTTGAGGTGTCTACAGTCTGAAAAAAACTGTGTGATGCTGGAAGAATTCGGCACGTTAGAGAAATCGATGTGCTTGTGTGACTCTAGGTGAAGCTTCACATCCACCATGGGAAATTGTGAAGTCGGACTCGCACAATTTACACCTTTAGCTGAAGGTCGTATGCAGGGGAATTTTTCCGAGTATTCTCTTCGGGACTTTTGACCAAGTTTTTTTCTTTTTCGCATCTTGTCCAGAACTTTCTGCTCCGCGTTTCGACATTTTCGAAGCTACAACTTCAAAAGGACGCCAACTTTGCTGAATGGTAAAGATGGTGAAATGAACTGCACATGACCGGAAACGCTTCTTGAAGATTACTGGTTATACGCACGGCGCTGTGCGTGTCTGTACATAAGCTGATTTTTTTGTCCGTTTTTTTTTTTTTTTTTGAAAACTTTCAGTGCGTAATTTTTTGGCTAAATGCGTAAGGGCGTAAGATTCATCACTTGGGCGTAATAAATTACGCGAAATGCGTAATGGTTGGCAGGTCTGCATTATTCTTATCTCCAATACATTCCTACCTATGGACTCACACACACACACACACACACACACACACACACACACACACACACACACACTAAACTGACCTCTCTAGCCTTCTCCATCTGTAGAGCAGTGATCATAGCTCCAAGCCGCTCTTCTTGACCTTTCAGAGCCAATGCTCTCTCCTTGGTCATTTCAATACGGATCTGCACGCCCCAGAGATTGAGGTAAGCCTCCTGACACTCATCTTAGCATGACAAGAACATCAAATTACATGATCAAACTATTTTCTGTCTTTTTTTTTTTCACACTGTCACCGAGAAAAATTTTCCTCTTATACCAACTTCTTTGTTTAGGAGATTTTGCTGTATGTGGAACTTCAACTAAAAAAAAAAAAAAAAATTGGAATGACTTACACTCATGCCTTCACTACAGGCAGGAAGAGTTTTGCTTTCTCACTGTTCTTGTCACAGATTCTCTATATTTGAACAAACTTAATGATGTCTTAACATCATAGCCCATAAAATCATCACAAAAAAAAAGTCGCCACCCATCTTTTGTTATAATATCCATTGATGCTGCATGTTAGTACATACCTTTACAACACAAATGATCAGTATCTCTGACAACCACATGTATATGATCAATTATTCATTTTTCTTTGAAACTTTCAGAGAAAAGTGGATCAATGAAGATAGAAACCAGTAGGTCCTGATGAGTATTTTGTAATCAATGAATTACAGGACTGGGTGACATGTTTGCTGACTTTTCTCACCTGCTCCAGTTCTTCATCAATGTCGAGCTGAGAACCCTGCATAACTGCAATGCGTTGCTGAGCATGCTTTTTCATCATCTCCAGAGTCTCTCGATGAGTTTCTTCATCATCTTCTTCACCATTGTTCTCGGCGGCTGTCTTGCGGTGTTTCTTTACACATATTAAAAGACACTAGAACTCACTGAAAAGCTTCCATATTTATGAATATATTGGTGAACTATAGAATCTTATAAACAATCGTCCTATTTATCCTCGCTTTTGATTACTGTTGTTTCACAATTGTCTGACCTTCTCCAGAGGTGTGTGTGTGTGTGTGTGTGTGTGTGTGTGTGTGTGTGTGTGTGTGTGTGTGTGTGTGTATGTGTGTGTGTGTGTGTGTGTGTGAGCGCACGCATGTGTATGCGAGTGTCTGCACGTGCATGTAAGTGTGGGTATATGTATGCATACATACATACACACGTGTATATAGATAGATAGATAGATAGATAGATATCATATGAGTATGCGTGTGTGTGTGTGTGTGTGTGTGTGTGTGTGTGTGTGTGTGTGTGTGTGTGTGTGTGTGTGTGTGCGCGTGTGTGTGCGTGCGTGCGTGCATACGTGCATGCATGCGTGCATACATGCGTGTGTGTGTGTGTGTGTGTGTGTGTGTTGTGTGTGTGTGTGTGTGTGTGTGTACATGTGAGTGTATGCTAATTCTTGCTGGCAGTTACACACACACAGTGCCTTTAAATGAGGAGCACTGCCCTGGGAACACTCTCTCTCACACACAGTGCCTTTAAATGAGGAGCATTGCCCTGGGAACACCCTCTCTCACACTCTGTGCCTTTAAATGTATAGCGCGACTGGACTGCAAAGCCAGTGACATGGTGTCGGAGACAAAAAATGGCCTCGTGAGGTGGGAACAGACAGAAATGTGTGTCTCTCCTTTCGTGTTGTCTAGATCGCTGTCAAACATATTTACTATTGATAAAAAACCCCAGAGCCCATGGAATAAGAAGGAGCATGTCACATTTCATAATTTTGTTGCTGTATTGAGTTACTGATGAAAAGTCAGAGAGAGAGAGAGTGTGAAACCACTTTGAATGAGTTTGTGTCATATTTTTCTCTATTGCAATAAGAAATATCAAAAGGCATGAAATAATTTTGTAATGAATGAATAGCAGGCATTGCACTCTTTTCATACATATAAATTTGATTTTCCAAGACTACGTCTGAGGGGAGAACTTTGTCTTTGAAAACCGATAGAAAACACAACTGGCTTTCCTCTCTGCCAAGCCGTCAACACATGCTTTTAATGATTTTCAATTAAAAAATAGTCTGTTGTAAAGGACTACCAGATAATAATTTTTGTACATTTTCAGTTGTATTTATTGTGGAAATGGAGTCACTAACAAGATTTAAAATTTTGTAGAACAACAATTTACATCAAAACTCTAACAATGACAAATAGTGGAACAAAGAATGCATCTGTTCAAAAGAGGTCGGTGCCATCAGTCATTTTGTATATTCGCAAGCTTGTGCGCTAAAGATCCAAGGCAGGTGATGTACGAAAAAAAGCTTAGGGACTTTACTTTTAATGTAAGTTTTTAGATTCTTCATACTTTTTGTGAAATCAAGAAATGTTTCAAGGTTTGGCCATCAGAGGATTCAAAATGGTGCCAAGGTTAATTGTGCAAAAATACCAGTTTAGATGTAATGAATAAAATACATTAATGTTTGTGACTTCAGTGACGCATATATAATTATGTAAGTTCTGAGACATTCACATTTTCAAGAGTTTTACACAAAATGATCGATATTCATCAATCAAGGGAGATAAGGGGGAAGTACCCCTCAAACAAAACATTTCGCCCGCTAAGGGTAACCAGATATATGTGTGCACTTTTAGCACCTAACTATAAAACTTATATATATAATTGCAATGTGTGTGTTAATTAATCTGTTTACATTCATCTCCTTTATTTCACTTCATTTCCATGTTCAAAAAATGTATATCCCTCCCTCAGTCCCCTAGTATGATAAACTTTCCATCATCTTCATTGTAATTATCATACAAACAGCCACACAGATATGCATCACTTACATTTACTTCTGACTGCTGCTGTGACTGCAGCTTCCCCATTTGTTGTTCACGTTTCTGATTGAGACGCTCCTCTAGGGCGCGCTGCTGTCTGAGTTTGTTCAATGTCAAACTGAAAAAAAAATTCTGGAATAAGGCTTCTGCAACTGAAATGTAACAGACAAAACTGAAGACAAGATTAACACAGCTAAAATCTACAGGGAAAAGATATGCATCCAGCCAATGTAATTCAAATTAATCTGAAAAAAAGATAATGAAAAGATTAGTGCAGCACAAATCGATTTTGAAAAATATGAGGATTAGACTAGTACAATTCAAATGGATTATGGTATGGAAGAGACCAAAGTTAACACTGCCAAAAATAATTGAAGAGGATATCAGGATATAGTTTTTGCATTTAAAATTAATCAGGGAAAAGATCAGGTTGTCATTAATGCAGCTAAAATCAGACAAGGAAAGGATTAGGAAAAGGTTAAACAGATACAGAAAAGATCAGGATCAGCAGCAGCCTGTTTAAAACATTTTACTAGTTCTTCAGCTGCCTATTTATGACATCTTACAAGTTTCTTCGGCTGCCTATTTATGACATCTTATAAGTTCTTCAGCCGCCTACTATTTATGACATCTTATAAGTTCTTCAGAAGCCTATTTATGACATTTTATTAGTTCTTCAGCTGCCTATTTATGACATCTTACAAGTTCTTCAGCAGCCTATTTATAACATCTTACACGTTCTTCAGCAGCCTATTTATAACATCTTACAAGTTCTTCAGCAGCCTGTTTATAACATCCACTAGTTCTTCAGCTGCCTATTTATGACATCTTACAAGTTCTTCAGCTGCCTATTTATAACATCTTACAAGTTCTTCAGCTGCCTATTTATAACATCTTACAAGTTCTTCAGCATCCCATTCATAATATCTTACCTGTTCTCCAGCAAACCATTCATAACATCTTACCTTATCTCTAGCAGACCATTCATAACATCTTACTGTTTTCAGCATCCCATTTCGTTACACCTTACCTGTTCTCCAGCACCCCATCATAAACGTTTTACCTGTTCTCTAACACCCTATTCATTATGTCTTCCCGGCTCTTTAAGAACCCATTCCTTATGTCTGTTCTTCTGCATCCCATTTACAGCATCTTACCCGTTCTCCAGCAGCCCATTCACAACATATTACCTGTTCTCTAACAGACCATTTATTATGTCCTACCTGTTCTCCAGCATCCTATTCATTACATCTTACCTGTACTCTAGCAGTCCATTCTTAGCATCTTTCAGTTCTCCCAGCAGCCCCTTCACAGCATCTTACCTGTTCTCAGCAGCAGCCCCTTCACAGCATCTTACCTGTTCTCCAGCAGCACCATCTGTTTCTCATGTTCCTTCATGATTCTATCACGCTCTGCCTCTGACATGGACACCTGGCTGCACACCAGTTTTCTGTCAACAGACCACCCAGCACCCCATTTACCAGGCATGGTGAGAACACACAGGGCAATGAATTTCCATCTGTGTTTGTCCCTTTCTCATGGAAGATATTTGGTAGAATTACTTTTAATCAACATTATCCATGATGGCTAAGGTAATCATCAACCCTCACTTATTTTTCAGTTGTAATTCCAAAGAGATACGTGACTGCTTTTGCCCCTATGACTTACTGTTATGACAAACAAAAACAAAACTATGGCTTCTATAGCTATCAGATTCATATCTTGACAATGAAATATGTCTCAAAGCAATCAAATGATCAAAAACACTTTCGTATGCAATGTAGAGGCATAAGTGATTTTTTTTTTTATTTCAGCCCTGTAAAAATCATACAATACTCATGTAAAAAGACATTATTTAAGGGAAAAAAAACCCTCATTTCTGATTTATAAAGCTTACAAAAAATGTTAGTCTGACCTGAAATAGAACTAATGAAACACTAGCATTTAACCAACATCAATAAGATCTAGTTGCAAAGTGAAACGACTGCAGGCGGAAATCTAAACAAATCTTAAATAAATGTCAGCGAACCCGCCCAGAGAAACGTGGACAAACGAGTCACAAGACAAACCACAAACGCGTTTCAACCTCTTAGGTCTTCTTCAGGTGCAACAAACATGAAACAAATAACGAAATGCACTTAGCTTTGATCGCTTCTGTGTTCAGCGCAAGAAAGAAGGCGTTGAATGAAAACGAGGCTGTTGGAAGGGGAAATAATGTGCGAGTCAAAGTCGTAATGATGATAATATTACTGATAGGAATACTAATAATGGTCAAAATATTATATATATAAAAAAAAAAGAGACAAGATTACTACCAGTCTTGGTGTCAATAAGTAGGTATGGGAGAAAGGAGAGTGGGTTAGAGGATTCTTAAACAGCAGGGTTGCCGTGGCAACAATCCGGAGGCTAAGGCGATGGTGAAGTGTGTACATGTACTCCTGTTCCATCTTCCCTCTTTCCTATGCATATGTTGTGGAAATGTTGATAACCACACACACACATATCCACACACACACACACACACACACACACACACACACACTAACAACCACACACACACACACACACACACACTCCTTAGCCTCGGGATTGTTGCCACGGCAACCCTGCTGTTTAAGAATCCTCTAACCCACTCTCCTTTCTCCCATACCTACTTATTGACACCAAGACTGGTAGTAATCTTGTCTCTTTTTTTTTATATATATAATATTTTGACCATTATTAGTATTCCTATCAGTAATATTATCATCATTACGACTTTGACTCGCACATTATTTCCCTTCCAACAGCCTCGTTTTCATTCAACGCCTTCTTTCTTGCGCTGAACACAGAAGCGATCAAAGCTAAGTGCATTTTCGTTATTTGTTTCATGTTTGTTGCACCCTGAAGAAGACCTAAGAGGTTGAACGCGTTGTGGTTTGTCTTGTGACTCGTTTGTCCACGTTTCTCTGGGCGGTTCGCTGACATTTATTTAAGATTTATCAATAATTCAATTTGTTCACTAACAAATTGACAGCTACTTACTCAACTACATCTGCCTCATGCTCTCTCAGGTCTTGTTGTTCTTGACGTTCTTTTTCACGTCGGTTTCCCGTCGCCTACGAGCCAGCTCTTCCTATTATGTATCAAAATGACATGAAATAATAACAGAAATAAAGAGCAAGAAATCTGGAAATGGTGGTGATTTAACGGCAGAGGGTAATAGAGTGAGGATCAGAAGGAGACAGTGAATCAGTTAACAATGAGCAAATGTGTACGTGGAGCAATCTGATGTCAAACTATGAATGTTCATATTCATAAAAATGAACTGAGAGAGAGAAACATAGGAGACACAGGGTCTTTTTTCTTTTATCGGTCTGGTCTTCAACTTGGTGGCAACACTCTCATACCACTTAGTGCAGTTCACACAAACACTGCCACACCAAGATCTCTTCTGTCGCAGTCCCAGTGCCAGCAATCAGCCTGGAGCTATCATATCAGATCATTACATCAACCCACACTAAGAGACTCTGCATTCCTCTGCATCTGGTGGTATTTTCTTGCTTTGTACACAAGTTTTGTGAGCATCATCTAATAAGCCTCCAACTGATGATGACACCGACTTAGTTGCTGAGTCAGGTGACCAAGTTTTGCCCATGAAGGGAGACTGCAACCATTAGAGACAAGCCCCAAGATTTTGCCGGCAAAATGCCACTTGAACAAGAACTCACCCATGGCTGGGAGGAGAACATTAAAAACCAAGATCACTATAAAGTATAAAAAATGAAGGGACCAGGGAAACGGAAGGCTGCCGTGCTGAAACCTGGTAGCCAAACACTTCCAAGCCAACAACCCACTCCACGGGTGGACATGAGGGTTATTGCAATAGAACGGTGCCACTCCAAGAATGCGTGCAAACGCAAAGTCTGGGAACGATTGTGGCACCACAAACTGAAAACAAATTACCCTGACGGCCTGAATGTATGGGACTAGAGCTCAGGTGGTGTCCACGATTCTTCCCCTGCTGCCACTCGGACAAACTGTGTGTGTGTGTGTGTGTGTGTGTGTGTGTGTGTGTGTGTGTGTGTGTGAATGAAAAGAATGAAAGAAAAGAAAGAAGGAAAAAGAAAGAAAGAGAGAGAAAGGAAGAAAGACAGAGAGAGAAAGAAAAAAAAGAGAAAGGAAGAAAGAGAGAGAGAAAGGAAAGAAACAGAACAAAAATCTTCCAGGTTTGACGACATAAACAAGAGACCAATAAATACGTATAGATGATTACGTATGACACGATAAACGTCAAAGGAGGACTACTAGGTGTTCCAAGGTGACAGTCCTGTTGAAGTCAAGTAAAGATGAAAATTTGGCAGAGAACCGGTGTTTTTTGTTGTGACCAAGTGTATCACTATAAAGTAGGGCACGGATGTCAACTGAAACTTTTTTTTTTTCAATGACACTCAATAATGATGATGATTAATGATGATGATGTTGATGATGATGCAATAAAACTTCATTCATATCGGACATTACTTGACGGGGCTGTTCTCCAAGCTTTCCTTCATTTCATATTCAGGGGGTCAACCAAGCCTGGAAGATACATTCGCATCGCATTTGAGCAAAACTTTCAGTAAAAATAGCCATCAAGTGGATAAAGCTCTACTGTGTAGTCACATTCTTCCTGTTGAACCCATGGCACACTAACAATTTTAAGTAATACCAGGTGGGGCTGAAATCCCCAAACAAATATACATGTCCACCAAAGAAGGGATTTAAACCGGCAGCAGTCTGTAATGCTAACGAGTATGCTGTGGCAACCAGTTGAACTATACATGTAAATGTGTATTTCTGAGAGTACAGATTGTGTTTGCTTGTGTGAACTGCATCCACCACCAATGGAAACAATGGAATGAGAGACAAATGAATGCTCTGTGTGCATGTGTGCGAGTATGCATGTATATGAGTGTGTGTGCCTGAATGCATGTGCATGTGTATGTGTCTGTGTGTGCCTGTGTATGTGTATATATGTGTGAGTCTAAGTGTGTGTGTGTGTGTGTGTGTGTGTGTGTGTGTGTGTGTGTGTGTGTGTGTGCAACGCGCGTAGTGTGTGTGTGTGTGTGTGTGTGTGTGTGTGTGTGTGTGTGTGTGTGTGTGTGTGTGTGTGCATGTGTGTGTGCGCATGCACATATGTGCATATGCATGCACATATGTGCATGTGTTTGTGCCCCTGCATGCATGCATATGTGTATCTGTGTGTATAAGTGTGTGTATGTGTGTGCATGTGTGTGTGTGTGTGCGAGTGTGTGTGTGTGTGTGTGTGTGTGTGTGTGTGTGTGTGTGTGTGTGTGTGTGTGTGCGTGCGAGTGTTCGTATGCTTGCATGTGTATTTCTCTACATACATATGGATATGTCTGCATTACTTTCTTGTGTGCATAATGAAACAATCAATCATTCAACGCTAATGACCTTCCCCCTTCCTCTACACACACGCATGTCCACAACCTACAATTACTATAATAAGATAAGAAGGAAACTTGGGATACCTTGGCTTCTGCCACTCAAAATCATTTCTTCCACCTAGGAAAGCAATAATAGGTACATACTGAAAGAATTACTTCTCATATAATACTTTTCAACAGGATATAGAGAGAACGAAATGTAAATGTTTGTACCTCCAGAGAGCTTAAATATATCATGAAGATATTTACCTCAGAGATAGTAATCAAATTATAAAAGCAATAACTTCAGATCATTCATGTTATCCAGAAAATTTGTGATCTTAATGAACAATTCAGTGCTGATTCCAATCTGTACCACAGACCTGCATCAAAATCTACTGGCTTCAATTCTTGGCCACATTCCATCTTCCATCCATCGAGCATCTTTTAAATCAGGATACTGATTTGCATAATTCTACTGAGAAACAAACAAATATGTGCAAGTATAAAACAACTTCACTGGCGGTGACAGCTGGATGGTGATAACCAGCAGAGAATGGAAATCCCAAATCTGAAAGTCAGCAGATGAAACAAACCTTCACAGAGTGCACTGACGTAAATATGTCAGCACACCACCAGTAGTCACCCACAGCACTGTGTTTATAGTACTCTAATTTGTGTTCATTATCTGATTTGTGTTCACTAATTGATTTATGTTCACTAATTGATTTGTGTTCACTGATTTATGTTCACTAATTGATTTGTGTTCACTAATTGATTTATGTTCACTAACTGATTTGTGTTCACTCTGATCCAACAGAGCGTTAAGACGCTGCTTACCTGTCAACCGCTGCTGCTGGTAATTAGGATGTGGCCTTGAAAACCAGTGTCTGTTGAGAGTGGAAATAAAATGTTGGTGCTGCACAAGTCACAACTAAACACACCCTCTTTGTCAGCATTATTGCAAACATCAGATACTGGTCCAGATATCGTTGTTCTGTCAGCAGAAAAAATCTATTCAACAGAGATCACTTACCTTTAGCTTGTCTTCTTGGTTGGTTCTGTCTGTTATTCTCCTGAGTCTTCCGCAGGTTTTTGATTCTTCGGTGTACTTCTTTATCAGCGTTTCCACAACTTTGTCTGTCAACCCTGAATTGATATGAATTCCATCAGTAAAAGGTTGGGGACACTAACAGTATGACACCTGCTGATGAATAAATTATTCAAAAAAAACACCTACAGTTTCATGCACAGGCAGCCAACTAAACACTCATGAGTCAAGGCCTTGGATAATGAATCCTGAGTATTCAGACAGATGTAAGAGGACAGTTCTCATTATTTCCTGCTGTGTCTGAAATCTGATTCCTGTTTTGTTTCACAGCTCCATCAAGATACAAGATACATGCTAGGTGGGTCCAGATAGGATCATAACCAGTCTCCAGGGCTGAGATTCAGCATCAGGTACTGGATAGTTCCTGTACTCCAACACTGTCAGTGATGTCATAAGCAAAGATCCTTAAAAATATTTGGCACTCCCCTCGAATAACTGAAAATTTGTATGACTCCACAGCTTTTTACTTAGAGAGAAGCCCTTGGTTTACAGTTATTGCAAAATGATTACAAACAGTTACAGCAGGAAGCTTCATAACATAGTTGTAACTTTATCATTACATACAGTATAAAAAATGTATTTTGAAGAGAACTTTATGTAAATACTCTTCCTGACATTTACATTTAAGTTGTCATACTCATTAAATTTAGATGCAGCAACCATAAACTTTCTACAAATAGAAAAAAAAAAAAAATGCACTAGTGAAAGACGTGAAAAGCTTTGTGAAGAATGCAGCATGAATGTTACTGGTGACAAGTGTCATTGTATGACTGTGAGCCCAAAATGTATTATGTTCCACCAACAGTATTTGCATCCTTATAACTGCTATACGAGATCTGTTTATCACTTTACATTAATGTCTGGAGGGAGGAAAGTACTACTGAAGCTTAGAAACTTCCTCATAAATTGTAGAGTTATATAATCTGTTTGCCCTTGTTTTTCACATGGAGGGATCACTTTTGGATGTGTGTCTGTATGCAGCTAGCACACATGAATGTATCAAATTTATGCTCTTGCTATCCTGATTTGTTGATTTAATATCCTCCATACCCAAAAGAGTTGAAATGATTAACTTCCTGCAGTTCTTTCCCTTGGTTTTTGATGACCAGTGACTGAAGTTTTTTTTTTGGAAATTATCACATCTAAAATTTGTTGTTATTAATGGACTAGTTTATTTAAACAAACCTAAACAAATGCATTCACTAAGAAAAAAAGCGTTTGAGAAATTGTAATGCTGTTGCACAGCTATTGCAAAAGAAAAAGAAGAAAAACTAAAGAATTCAAGCTCAAGTTTAAGTATGTGCATGTTGTGTGTGTGCGCCTTCCCCTCAATCTATGCGTCCGTTTCCCACTCCCTTCACCTCCATCCCCCTTTCTCTTCTCTCATTTTCTTGAAAAGTTGCAGTACATGTATGCTGTGATGACCAAAGCTTTTGTTTTAGCATCCTGAAAGAGTCGAGAAATAGAAAACCCACTGGTGTGTGTGTGTGTGTGTGTGTGTGTGTGTGTGTGTGTGTGTGTGTGTGTGTGTGTGTGTGTGCATTGTGTGTATGTGTGTGTGTGTGTGTGTGTGTGTGTGTGTGTGTGTGTGTGTGTGTTCAAGCATTAAGTACATAATTTGAGAATGAAGTGTAGGATGTCTCAAACTATCATTTCAAGTATGTTTCAAGTGTGCGGGGTGTTTATAAGCTTAGAAAAATCTTTAGGTCGCTGCTGCACTGTAGGGCAGTGCACTAGGATGCTGTGCAAAAAACTCAGTATTCTCTTCCACCTACAAACCATACATCTACTCGGTATACTCTACACCTAGGTTCCAACATCGTGAAAACCCACCTTCATCCTTCACTTTCTGGATAGTCTCTCTCTCCATTTCATGCAGTTTTTCCTGTGCTGTGGCGGATTCCTTTTCTCTCACTGCAGCAAGCTGAGCTGCATGGTCAGCATCCATCTCATTCTCCAGGTTGGTGAGCTCTACACGATGCTGAGATTTCAGATTCAGCATACCCTCTGCATAGGACACTGGGTCTGCAGGCAGAAAACAGGTTGATTAGAACTGGTCAACCTGAATCAGTTTATGTTTTGGACAAAGTTGGGTAGATGTTTTAGACTGAATCAGGTAGGCGTTTACGGTGAATTTGAAATCAGGAAGATCTTTCAGACTGAATTAAGTAAACTTTTAAGGGTAAAAGTGAATCACATAGATATGAATGGTAAGAGTGAATCACATAGATATGAATGGTAAGAGTGAATTACATAGCTATGAACAGTAAGAGTGAATCACATAGATATGCATGCTAAGAGTGAATCATGGCGGGGATAATGAAGAGACTGGATCAGGTAAATGTTGAAAATGACAGGCAGCCAGATACATGATAATGGTGAAATTCAATCTGGTAAATGTTAATGAAACTGAATCTGGAAAATTCAGTCAGGTGGGTGTTAATCAGACTGAATCTGGAAAAACCTTAATGATGAGGGTGAATAAGATGGATGTTAATAGTGAGGTTTAATCAGCAATGTCATTGCTGAATCAGGTAGAACTTTTAAAGACTGAATCATCTAGATGTGATGATGAAACTGACTTGTGTGAAACTTAACAAGATCAATCAGTCAGTCAGATGTTAATGATAAGACAGAATCAGGTAAACTTTAAAGGTAAGGTCACATCACGTAGTTGTTAATGGTTCGACTGTATCATTTGAATGTTCATGGTCTGAATGAATCAAGAATGAATCAAGAAAATGTTAAAGGTAAAATTCAGTCAGAGAAATAGTAATTGCAGAACTGAATTAGGCAGACATAATGGCAAGACTGAATCAGGTACATGTTAATGCTTGGCCTGAATTAGGGAATATTAATGGAAGATTGAACAAGGTATTGTGTTACCGACAGGACCCAGTCAGGTAAATATTACTCATACGACTAAATCAGATAGGAGCTAATAGCAATTTTAAATCAAATATATGCTGATGATGAATATCTGAATCAGCTTAATGCTCATGGCAAGACTGAATCTAGTAAATGTTAATGGTAAGATGGAATTGCATAGATGTTAATGGTGAGACTGAATCAGGCAGCTGATGGAGAGACTGAATCTGTCAGCTCTTAATCAGAACTATAAACTCTGTAAGACTGTTATTTGTTTTTATGTGCACATGTAAGATTCAGGTATGGGTTTTTTTTATCAAGTCTCTTTTTATTTGAAATTCAAAAAAGCCAGATGTTTTTCTGTCATTCTTTTATCTGAATTTGGAACCTTTAGATATCATTTGTTAGTTTCATTTAGAGGAGTCGGATTTCATTTGTTATGTAAATTTGCAGGACTCAGATATCACAGCTAAATCACTCTCATCAGTAACTCAGTCACTGGGTCAATCTCTCTCTCTCTCTCTCTCTCTCTCTCTCTCTCCCGCTCTCCCTCCCTCCCTCTTGTTACGTGGAGATTTGAGCTTATACATATAGAATCAAATCATCCACATCATGCCATTATAAAAGAGTTAAACTCTAGTTCTGATGAAAGAGAATGGAAGATCTCTGTGAACACAACTGTAAATCAAGCACTTACAAACACAATAAAGAAAAAAGACTCTGTGAACATAACTATGTAAAAATAGAGTCTCTGTGAACATAACTCTATATAGAGAGACCTAATGAACATAATTATATGTGTAGTGAGCCTTTGTGAAATATTTCTGTATGCATATAGACTCTTTGAGAATATAAGTGTATATGCAGCTTCATAAATATAACTTTGTATGCAGACAGCTTTTGTGAATTCAAATGCATATAGAGAGAGAATTAGAAATGCAATTACGATTACAGAAAATATTTGTAAACACATGGGAAGAGTATTTGTCATCCCCAACCACATGTGCAGAACATGAAAATAGTATCTGCAATCAAAACTACATGTACAGAAAGTGAACACAGCTACATGTATAGAATCTTTGTAAACACAACTAATTGTGCAAAGTCTTTGTAAACACAACTACAAGTGCAAAGTCTTTGTAAACACAATTATATATGTACAGGGTCTTTGTAACCACAATTGCATGTACAGTCTTCATAAACACAAGTATATATGTGCAGTTTCTTTGAAAATGCTACATACCCACTGGACCTTCTGCTTGTTGTGCTTTGCTGGCCTTCACATACTCCTGAATCTCTGCCTCATGCTTCTTGATCTGGACCCCACACAAACATTTTGTTAATGAAGACCAAAAGGTAGAGGGGGGAAAGGTGAGAGAGGGTGCAAGAGGAAAGGAGAAAAAACACAGACAACGAACAGGACAAGATTATTATGATTATTAGCATTTTCATTAACAAGAAATATAAAGGATGTGAAGAATGCAGTCAAAAGGGAATAAATCAAGAAAAAAAAGGAAAGTATGAATGAAAAAAGAAATCAGAAAATGTAATGTAAAAATACATTGATGATAAGAAAAAAAAAATGACAAAAAAGAAGCAACAACAAAGAAAAAAAAGACCAAAAAAAAAAAAGTGGTGACTGGAAAAATAAAAAGAATAATTAAATACAAAATGGACAGTAATGTTGATAATGAACCCAATGACACCACAAAATCGGGCAAGGCAAACGATGAAAAGAGGAATAGCTATAAAAGCAACAAAGATAAGTGAAAAAAGAAGAATATCATCTGCTGAAAAATAGACAGTATGATCATCCAGAGAGTTTTCAGTCTGATTGTGCAATAGCCATCCACAGCTGCATGCTATACACAAGTCTTTCACATGGTCAAGGCAAGTCAGATGCTAACAAGGCAAGGCAACAGAATCTGGCAACTGTGACAGACCCATGTCCAGTATACATATCAACTGTTGCCTGTAACAGATGAACAAAAATGGGAAATGGTTCAGGCAATGATAAGAATTCAGACTGTCCATCTCATTGAATGCACAAAAGTGTGCCTGCTAATCAAACTGTGGGACTACGTTTTACGCTTGTTTGGTGTTCTGTTTACAAACCTTTGTGACATTGACCAGCATCATTCAGAATTAACTGAACAAGTCAGGAAAACGGTATTCAGGACTTTGAAAAAAAAGTTGGAAATAAACCATACATAAAACACTGCAAAATACAAATGATAAAATGCTTACTTAATGCTGCAATTCTGTCAATATAAATTACAATTCAGATTATAATGAAATAGAAGAAAACTGTTATTGTTACCAGTTCATTGAGACGAGACACTTTAGCTTGTGACAGTTTTTGTGCAGGTCCTTCTCCTGGGTTCCATTGGCTGTGTCCATCTGGGTCTTAATGGCCAATGCTTTCGCCTTCATCTCCTCAATCCACTCTTCTGACTGTTCTGCTGTCAGTGCATTGTTCCTAGAAACAGACATTCAACTTCCTGAAGCATCAACAACAAACTCACTGTGATCAAAATGATGCTAGATCACGCAGAATAAAGATGAATATAGCATCCTTGGAACAGCTTTCACTTTAGCTCTGTCACACAATGTTTTGGACAAGAATTAACATTTTTATTTAGCTTTTTTTGGTTTTTCTTAAACAGTGTGACTTTTACAAATTGTACGATTATGTGCTGGGAGCAAAAAAAAAAAAAAAAATACACATGAACCTGCTGCAGCTCAGACACAAAGGATTTGGCTGCATCCATAAAACATGTGCTGCAATTGATCATCAATTAAATGAAAAAATTAGTCACCTTCACCCAGAAACTTGTCCCTGGACAACTAACAGAGGTGAAGCGAAAGAAGATGAAAAAAGAAGGAAGGCTTACGTCTCAAACTATGACACAGGATTTCTTTGCATCCTAGACAGATACGTTATGCATGATATCATCAGTCGACTGTGTATCCTTCAGTGGGTTTTGTTGTCTTTAGCTTTAGTGAACAGGAAGTTACTTACTTTCTCCCTTTCTGAAGGAATCCAATGACGTGGGCAGCCGTCAGGTTCAGCCCCTCCTTGTGATCATCTTCCTGAGTCTCCTGGATAGACAATCATCCCAATTAAAGCAAAATCATGTTTGCTTTGCACACACACACACACACACACACACACACACACACACACACACAAAAAAATGGAGAACATGAAAAACATATCTGAAAAAGGCCAGAGTCCATGGGCCGTCTGGGGCCCACACACACACACACACACTGGGGTATATATACACATACAATGCCTTGGTGGATCGGCAGGGCAAAGCCCCCCACCCCTCCCCCTCCCACACACCACAAAATGGAATTCAAAAAGGCAGTTGGGCCGTCTGAAGACTTTTCACTGTCTCTCAAAGTCTCATGATAAAATGTAAACAGTAGATCACTATCCTGTGACTAAAATCCAGTGACTAAAAAAAAACTAACTTCACACACACACACACACACACACACACACACACACACACACACTCACACAGGCACAGGCATGCACACTTGAAATAATTTTTTTTTTTTTTTTTTAAATCAGTGTTTGTCTCAACAGTTATGTGGATAACTTTGTAATAAAAGAATAATTTCCTCATTTTGGTCACAATTATTTTTGCATCTCATTTCTTGCTGTTTACAACCAAGCTAACTACATTATGTATTACATATCTGGCAATGACACTGTTAGAACAAAACTCATGCTTGTTCATGGAAAACAAAGTGGGATGGGGGCGGTTCAAACTTTAATCTGATCAAGAAATTCAGTCTGCTCTGATTGCAGTCCAGTGGTCTTGAAGCTTCAGCATATTTTTGTGTGTGTACGAGTTCAAAGAAAATTGTCAAAACAACAACTGGCGTAGTTTGGCTCTCTTGAACAAACTGAAGAGGCAACGATGCTTGTCCACTTTCCCAAAACAAGTAAAAAAAAATGCTGATAAAAAACTGCTCACTTAATGCAGTCTTTTTAGTCCACCCTGTCTTCAACAGTTGACAATTGTACCTCCCTCAAACATCTCTCCCCAATTTACATTTTGTGACATGCAAGACATTATATTTCCCCCTGAAAGACTAAGCCTGTGCAAACAAAACAAAACAAAAAAAAATGGATGAGCAAATCATGTTCACCTATATATTGGCATGCCACTGCTCTGGTCTGATTAATGTATGCAGAATGATATAACAGCCATGAGTGGCATTGTCTTGAATGTAGAGTCAAGGAAACCTGGATTGAAAAAAATTGGATACACTGTGAGACTCCAAGTGATTAGAGTTCACAATTTTTTTTCCCAGCAGACATTCTTTTCTCTTGGGTGTTCATTTTTCCTACCACTGAAAAAAAAAATGTGGTTTTCTCAAAAATCCTCAAGTCCAAGGAGAATTCTCCAGCCTCTCTCTCTCTCTCTCTCTCTCTCTCTCTCTCTCACACACACACACACACACACACACACACACACACACGCGCGCGCGCGCATACACGCACACATACACATACACACACACACTTACACACATACACATGTACTTACACTAGCCTGGGCAAGTGCTCTGCGTCTAGCCAGTTTTTCTTCCAGTACCATTCTCTGTCTGGAAATTTTTCATCATACATGCGATGCACTGCTTCCTGCTGCTTCTTGTGTTCCTTCATCAGCCAGTCAGCCTGCTCTGCCTGCAGCTGACCTTTGCTGATGACCTCAGACATCATGCTCTGCTGTAGTTCCTTTATCCCCATCCTCTTGCGGATTGCAAACTCCTGAACATTTCATTTCCATGTGCCTGTTACAACAATCTATCTCCTATTGATTGCTATTTTTTTTTTTTATATAGAAAACACCTTTCGGAACCATTTCCAAAGTCCTCCAGGTTTGTTTAGTGCCAATTTACAGTCACTGTAAAAACTGGCCAAGTTACAGTCACAGTAATACTTGTAAATCTTACAGTCACAGTAGAGACTGGCCAATCTATAGAGACAGTAAATGATGGCTACAAACATAAATATTTCTAATTTCTAAAGTCTCCTAGTGACGAAATCTAGAGACTGTCTGATTGATAATAACCATTTATATCAATTTTTTTTTTTCATTTAATGAGGCCCATCTTCTACAAAAAAAACATTATACATTCACTTGGTTTTTTTTTTCTTGTTTGCTAGTTATACTAAGATAAATTGCAGAAAAAACACATTCTTGAAACTGAGCATATCAAGAAAGATTATTGCTGGTGACAGCGTATCAGCCTGCAGCGCCTGAGACAGTACTCAGTAAATTAGCATATTTTCTTGAAGGTAATTTAAAAAGTTTAAAGCAAGTCTACCATTTGACTGTTGCATATTAGGGTAATAACGGCATTATGAACAGGTTCCATGGAAAGACCTGTGTCTGTTTGGGGGTGTATTTGGTTTGAAGCTGAAGTACGGAGATAATTCCCATATGGAAATGAATGCCATGACAAAATGTAATGCATAACAAGATGCAAAGCATATAAACGCATTCCCAGTTTATCTTGAATACATGTGTACATGTCAAAAGCATGTTTACAATGAAAATACCCATGATCTACCAGTCACTTATTAGATCTTAAGCTATTTCAAAATCCGTCAAATACAGTACTTTTATAGATATTTGTGAAAAAAAAAAATAGACAGCTTTCATTATTGATATGTATACTGGTAGTTGGATTGTTTGGTTCTATAACACAGTTCAAAACAAAAGTTGATTATGGTGGTTGTTAGCTATGTTGTGTTACACGGACGGTTATAGCCGTTTAGTAATGGCTATTCTGGTAAAATCAAACATTGGGCATCATCCCTGGCCCATATTGAACATAAATACAAATTTTCGGAAAGATTGGCCCAGAAGTTTTGTCTGGAGCAAGTGGAACACATTTTGACCATGGACAGACAGACAGACAGACAGACAGACAGACAGAATTTCTTCGTTCCCATTGTAAAGTACTCCCTGTTCTTAAAGAACAGGGAGTACAAAAAGGTGACTTGCATGCCTTACTTTCACGCTATGATGAGTAATTTACTACTTATACATACGTTCATCATTACCGCTCATGAAGTAAATTCACAACTGCAAAGTAAACTGGCATCCTCATCACAAACCTTTCTCAGTTTCTCAGCTTCCTCATTCTGCTCCAAAGCCAAGGTGAAGGTCAGCTCATTTTTTCTTCCATTTTCTGCTGCTGCTGTTCAATCAGTTCCAGCAGTCCTTGTCTCTCCTTGTCAGGCAGTCCCTTGGTGGCTGCGGTGGCCTGCTGTTTCTGGGCACGATGTTTCCTCAGAAGCTCTGAGAGTTTCTCCTGCAAAATACAATAAGGTATTCCCCACATTTGAAATAATGCTGATATTTGTGACGTTTGGTTTGGTATTGAGCTATTTGTGACAATGCTCTCTCGTGGATGAACATGCTCAATACTGGCAAAACTCATGCTGAAATCTGACAGAACAGAAATGATGCTTTTGGCATTCTCTCACAAATCAAACATGCAGGCACACTGGTGATGATGATATTAGTTCTAAATGACAGTCAAACATTTTGGTATCAAACATGACCAGACACATTCAATGCAGGGGCAGATCAGCAGTGTGTGTCACGTGCAGTTCTTGGAACTCCGCCCCCTCAATTGATAAGTATCATTCAACGAATGTAACAGCAAGACTTGTAGATCACTAATCACTTCTCAGCTTGATCTGTGTAATTCTGCACTGCATGGCTTGCCAACAGAGCAAAATTTCTCAGCTCCAGCAAAACCAAGCCAGTGTAGCTAATTCAAAACAGCACAGTGTGACTCATCCTTGATAAAACAAAAAAATGAGATCGCATTACACTACTGTTGAGGAAACTTCACAGGCTGCCTGTTAAACTTCATTATCATTACAAAGTAGCCACTCTTGCCTTCAGTTTCTCTGATGGTTCTCTTTCAATATACCTGTTCTGTGCGCTCTGCACGTTCCAGTCATCAAGTGCTCTCCACTCTTTCAGTTGGAAACTCCTGAAGATCCCAAAGTGAAATTCAAAATTACCCGATGAGCACTCCTTCAGTTTCACTGCCCCCAATCTTTAGACACTCACTGCCCCCCACCTTACAAAACCAGCCCACCATATCTGTTTTCAAGCACAGCTAGAAACTTCACTTTTCAGCCACGCATTTTGAAAAATGCCTTTCACGCATTGTGTTTACACAGTATGGTCCATAGCAAGACAGTTCTTATGTGCGAAAAAATGAAGGTCTGAATGGTATACAAAAGTACAATGAATGGTTAACAACTAAAACTGTGCTTTACAAACACTATTTATTGTTATCATTATTTCTATTACTATTATTATTTTTTATTACAATTACCATTATCATTATTGTGTGTTATTTTTATAATCTATTATTATCATCACTGATAATAATCATCATTATTATTCATCATTATCATTATCATTACTATTATAAATTATTAGAATTATTATAATTATAATTACTATTCAACATTATTATTATCATCATTTATTATAATATTTCTGCAATATGGTAAACATTCTGCAATAAAGAGGCAATGGTAACAAATGGCTGTTGTATATGACTAAATAAGAAACTAAATGTCCAGCTAACAGCTTATCTAACACACACACACACACACACACACACACACACACACACACACACACGCACACACACACACACAGCTGTAACTACACAACTTCATAAAAGACTAACTATCCAGCTAAAAGCTTATCTAACAAATGAAGACATAGTTATAACTAAACAACGTCACAAGAGACCATTCTGTAAACAGTTTATCAAACACACAACTTTTTAAGACTATTCCACCAACAGTATTTGTAACAAATTAACACACAGCTGTAACCTACACAACTTTTTAAGAGACTATCCCACTAACAGTTTCTCTAATGTAACTACACAACATTTCAAGAGACCGTCCAGCTAACAGTTTCTCTAACAACATACAGGCTGTCATGACACAACTTCATACGAGACTGTTCAGCTAACAGTTTATCCAGCAAACATACAGCTGTAATGACAACTTCATAGGGCACTGTCCAGCTAACAGCTAATCTAACATGTAAACACATAGCTGTGACTTCATAGCCTAACTACCCACATAGCATCTTTTCCAACAAATAAAGACATAAACTGTAAGTACATATAACTTAATAAGAGACCATCTGTGTAGCTAACAAATAAATAAAGTGGTATAACAGAATGACTTTAATAAGAAATTTATCATCCAACTAACAGCTTTTCTAACAAATAAACTTAAAATAACATTTATTCAATTTCAGCTACTTTTTTTTTATCTCCCACATTCTTTGACAGAGAGATAGCTGAGTCTTGATGACTGTCAGCTCTTGATGCTTCAGAAGTTCTGCTGGCACCTGATCCACTCCTGCCCAGTGTTGATGTACTTGCTGAGAGCGGGCTATACAGCTTTCTCCACTTATTCCTGAGAAACTGGAGCATTCCCACATTCACTGCTGGTGTTGATGGTATACTCAGGGAGCCATACAGGTCTCTACAATGCTCAGTCCATCTTGTGATTACTTCTGCTTGTTCTGTAAGGACCAAATGACTGTACCCCAGAGGGGGGTGGGAGGGAGGGGATGGGGAGGAGGGGGGTATCTTGTTACCATCTTGAATGTGACTGCCTAGCTGTTACCTTTAAAATCCTCTATCATTTTCTATTTCATGGTCCAGTTTCTTAGCATATTAATGGGTGCTGCACTGAAATACATTTTCTTTTTATTCTTGTGTCACATACCGTTAGAAAGCCACAAGTAGTAACATAATGTTTAAAAATATTGTTGTTTAATAACCTTCAAGTGTCAATGTGAAAGTCATTGCACATAATTACTATATCTGAGATCAGAAAAAAAAAAATCTAATATATCCTGTCAAAAAGAAAGTGGTTTTTCTTGTACACCACAAACATTCTGGATATAAGTCTGGCCAAATGTCATTCAATTCTAAGTTTTCAATCATTGTTGACAGCGTCCTTGCTTAAAGGTGGTGCACATGTTTATAGTTATAATATCTTTTACTGGATCAAGAACTAAAGTGAAAGCTTTAATTATTACAACATTTTCAATACGAATACTGTTAATCGTATTTTTCCAGTAGTTGTAAAATTCCGGATTCTCTCTTTTTGGTCCATATATATTTACAAAGAGGGAGTTATTTTCTGAATTTCAGTAAGTAGTATAATTTCCCCAATTCACTTTTAATAACCTGTTTCACTTAAAACTGAAATCTATTGTTAACAGCATTCCTGCCTCCTGGGCATTAGATGTATACTTTGAAAAATAACCCTGATATCCCCAGTCTGCTGGTGCTTGTTTCTTTATCATTCGTTTGAAATGTATATACTGACTATTTCTTATTTCTCACATTATGGAATACATCACATCTTTAGGTGAATCATTAAGGCACTGACAATTACTGAAAGAATACCTTAACTGCTATCCATTTTTGTATTTTATTAACCAAATACACACCATCAAACCAACCAAAATAAAAGAGATAAAAAAAATCATCATTATGAACAAATGAATCATTATGAACAAATGAAGGATCATAAATATTGTAAAAAAAAAAAAAAAAAAAAAACTGAGGGAAAACGGACAAAAATAATGCCTTTTGGTTGACAGAAACATAACATGAAAAAAAGAAATTGTCATAAGAATCTTATAGATACAAAATGTAAAAATAGAAAGATTAATTCTCTCTGAATGCATGTTTGACTACAATTTTGCCTGTTATACATGACAAAGAAGTCTAAACATCCTTTTGATTTTTATGACTATTCAGTATGTCTTGGAGCCAGATACGTCATTTCTCTTTTTTACACACACACACACACACACACACACACACACACACATTACTTTTGCTTTTACTCACCTTATTTTTGGAACTGAGATCAGTGTAGACCACTTCAAGCTCTTTTTTGTATTCTGCATCAAGCTTTTTGTCAGTTCTCTCAGTTGGCTGTTGAATGTGTTCACAACAGTGTCTTCTGTCTGTCTGCTGATGTCACCATTGTGTCGAAGACCTTGGATCAACAAAAACGAGGTCTGCACAGCAGCATCATTCTGTTCCTTTTCCAGGTCTGTGTCCACATGGATAGTCGCCAACACATCCAGGCTGTGTGAAGATATGTCCAGATGTGTGAAGGGGAGAAAGTTTACAAGACAATCATCTGATAATTTTTGCCCCATAGCTATCTACACATCAATTAAAAAGAACCTGACTAAGTCTTTACATGAAAAAAAAAGTTCTTGATGCTCATTTTTTACCTCTAAGGATTGTGTCAATACCAGTTCATTTCACTGATATGAATTTCTTAAATCTTGCAGTATGTCTATTGTACATTTATGTTTTACAATATTGAAAGGTGTACAGCTGACATGAAGCTCAAATTCTGATCTTTGATTCCAATCACAGTTACACATTGAATCAGCTGCTAATGTTTATGAGACTAATTCAGTCATGATACCTCTATCAGTGAGCAGTCTTGTGGGTCACAAGTTCTTGACTTCTGATCTGCTTTATTATGATTGTGTTCCTGAACAGATGGAACTTGCAAATCACATCACAGCAGAGCTGAGAAACGTCAAGATCAGTAAGAATGTTCTTCTCTCAATATTTCATCATATTAAGTAGGATTGCCATTGTCTGGATGAATTCCAGTGGTTGACAGATATGGCAAAAGCCACAACTGTAGTCTTGTCCACCAGTCACAGGAGTGACATGTAGCCATTTGAAAGGGACCAATTAAAAGGGTAAAGCCGTCATGTAATGTGACAGGAAAAGTGGATTGTCTTCCCTCGTCTTTGCACTGAACTCGTCAGTGACTCTCTATATTTTTTGACTCTCTTTTCTTTCATGTCCTCTTAACAGCATCCCTCCATGCCACTTCTGACACCTACATGTGCAGTCACATGTAGACTCATCCTGTCACACCTAAGCACCAGAAATCCACGAGGAGTTATCAATATCAAGTAATCATAAGGCAGCACATGACAGGAGACACTGCATGGCTGCCCAGTCTCTTTGCCAGTCTCTTGACAGTATTATTATTATATGGGTATTTATATAGCGCGCCTATCCTCAGTCACAGACCAAGCTCTAAGCGCTTTACAATAAACACACTATCTCACTCACTCAACGGTTGCCTATCCAGGTAGAGCCGGCCGAAGAGCAGCCTACTGGCGCTCATTCAGTCGTTTCCCGTACCATTCAAATATCAGTCACTCATTTTCATTTATCTCATTTATTCCTCCAGTTTCTCACAAAGGATGCATGCGATGTTTTTGTATGTGTCCTCCATTTCCACCAGTACACGATGGCACATGATAACAGTAAGTGACAATTTTTGTGGCTTGGTAAGAAATACCAGGCGGCTATCTTCAATCTACATCAATTTTGACGTTCTGTTCTATTTGTCATTCAAACTGGGAAAGAAAGGGCGAGAAAGGCAGGGCTCGAACCCACGCACTTCTCACACGTTGGATTGGCAGGTGAACGTCTTAACCACTTTGCCACCTTTCTTCCTAATATTACATCATAAGGATTTTGTAATGCATCCTAGTTTCAAAGAGGTCCAAAAGATGATAACAGTAGAGTTGGTCAGGAAATTTAAGAAACTGTTTATGTCTATTAGGTATGCAAAACATAACTGTGTGGTTCTAGTCTTTACAGTTATACAAGAAGCAAAAATGTCGACCACTACACAAAAAAAAAGTATAACTAAGATATTAACTGATATTCAGAAAAAGTTTGGTTAAAAAGAATTGTGCTAACCATGCAATGTTAACATGGATAAAGAAGGTTGTTGGTGGGGAACTCAAAAGTTGCTTGCTCAGGTTACTGTGACTGCCGGAAACAACTTTTTAAAAATGACCATTAATAGGAAAACGAAAGTTATGTATAGTGTGGTATGGTAATGAGTGAATGACACAAAGAGCAGAGGCAATGGCACTAAAATGAAGTACCCCCCCCCCCCCCAGTTGCAAACTGGTTCAAACACATTAAGCAGTTGCAACTGTAACAGTCAACTGACACATCGAAGCTGACACTGCACAGGAACCTTCACCGGTGTAGGAATGAAATCAACGACATGTCATGACTGACAGCATTGTATCAAACTCTCTCAGAGGTGTAGGACTGAAATCAATGACATGTCATGACTGATAGAATTTCATCCACTTCTCTAAATCAAGACACTGGAGTAATTATTGTTTTGATTACAAGCCAATTAATGCATAGGATTTCATCCACTTTTCCTCTAAATCAAGACACTGGAGTAATTATCATT